>JADFUC010001658.1:0-64460 GCA_019722365.1 Lithospermum erythrorhizon
AGTTACGTATTGCTTACTGGCGTCGTGGTGCTGTTTGATTCTCGGGGCTACGCATTCTTTGCTCTCGTAGTTTTATTTTGTCTTATCCAGATGCGTGGCTCGGCCTGCTCCACTCAGATTATGACACCGTAGGAGGCCGCTTGTGGTTAGATTACATGTAGATCGGCCCTTTCGATTGTTGGCATGTTGTCTGTCGATTTACTTCCATTTGAGCTTTTTGATTTTGACCTTATCTTGGGTATGGATTGGTTGGGGAAACATCATGTCAAGTATTGATCACATATCGGAAAGAGACATTCATTTTGTGGGTTCGGAAGACCGTATATCCGATTTCATGAGATGAAAGATTGGGCTTTCAGCTTTGTGTATCAAGACTGAGGCTAGGGAGATTACCCGAAAGGGGTGTATTGGGTTCGGGATATGTGGTTACTGGAATGGGCAGAATGCATCGGAGGACGCAAGGGCAAGTTAAAGAGTTCAAGATGTTTTCCGAGGACTTACCCAGGCTGCCACTCTAAAAGTGAGGTCAATTTACATCGAGGTGTTATTCCCCGGTACGACACCACTTTCTTCCACCATACAGATGGCTCCAAATTTAATTGTGGTGGAAATCATGAATCGGTTACAGGAGTTGTCGGGACAAGTGATTCATCGCACTCTGTTTATCTCCCAAGACCAAGGTTAGTTTGTAGCAAGGATGGTTCGATGAGGCCACTGACTATAGGCAGTCAATTTAAGTGACCATTAAGAGCCGAAACCCATTTCCCTTAATTGACGATTTGTTTGATCACTGAAGGGATGCCAAGGTGTTCTCGAAGATCGATTCATGGGTCCTGTTATCATCGCTTGAGGATCAAAGGGGAGATATTCTCAAATCGGCTTTCCCATCTCAAGTTATGGGATTATGAGTTTCTAGTGATGCCATTTGATCGACAAATGCACCGGGCACTTTATGGATTTGATGAACCGGTGTTTCGGGAGTATCTGACAGCCATGGTGGTATCTATTAATGATATTCGATATATTCTGTAGGGGAGGAGGAACATGAGAGGCATTTGCAGACAGTCAGGACCTCGAGACAACACCGCTGTATGCCAAGTTTTCCTAATGTGAGTTCTGCTGCGAAAATTCCGGTCATGTTATTTCGGCGAGGGTATTGTCGATCCACGTATGCAGAGTCAGAACACTGGGAGCGCCCCACAAGCGCAAGGATCGAGGTTAGGAGTTTCTTTAAGAATGGGTTCTTACAGGAGATTCATCAAGTTCTTTTCCTTTGATCATGATGCCATTGACCAAAGCTGACTGTAGTGTCCATGATGGCTGACATTTATGAGGACCGTCAGATACCAAAGGAAGTTTGACTTCTAATACATCACTGGTTCTCGAGGGCTACGATTTATAGTGATGTCGCATTAGGATCGGGGTGTGTTCGACATGCGGTCAAGGTGATTAAGCCTATGCTTCCCGACAGCTTGAGAAATCAATAGAAGAACTATCCGACCCATGATTTCGAAAGCAATGGGGCAATAGTCGCTATGTCAGTTGTAGAGACATTATCTATATGGGGTTACCGATTTTTACTGATCATAAGAGTTTGAAATATCTTCCAACGCAGAGAGATTTGAATTTGAGACAGAGGAGGTGGATGGAGTTCATCAGTGATTATGACTTGACTATTGAGTACCACCTGGGAAGGCAAATGTAGTAGCTGATGCACTGAGTAGAAAGGGGAAATCAAAGACCTGGGAGAGAGAGATGAAACAAATTGGTAGTTGGTTTTGATGTCGGTAGCGACGGGAGATTTTCGCCTATATGAGAGTTCCCGACTCAAGCTTGTGGATCGAATCTTGCACTTTCAAAGTATTGTACAGAGACTCCAGTCAGCCGGGTAGGGACGCGGTATGGGTCGATCGTATTTCACGGTTACCCATTGAGTTAGTATTGCTTTTATTTTGTGTGATATTTGATTTTGTGTTATTATATTGTTCTCATGGATTGTTGAGAATTGTTAAATTTCGAGGTCGAATTTTATTAGGTGGGTAGAACAGAATAACCCGTTAAGAAAAAAAAAAAATTTTAAATTTTCGGCTCATGTGGACCCGGGATATTTTAAATAATCTCGATGATAATATTATTTCAGAAATTTTGAGCCGAATTACATTTATAATTTAGTAGTTTTTGCCATGCAATATTTTATCTTTGAATCGTCTGTGGAGATTTAAGTACGATAAATGAGAAATTAACCGAAACCGAATCTGACTCGAAGTTTTTAACATCTAGTCACGTTTATCTTCCACATCACATTATCAAACATCACCTCATCATCATCTTTTCTTGCTATGTCGAAATATTCACCCTCCCCTTAAAAAATTTCATTTTCCATTTCTCTTCGACAGAAGTCAAACTCAAGATCGGTCAGAGAATATCGTTTCTCCCCATCATTCTCTTTCGATAAGGTAAGAAATTTCCAAGTCTTTCGAGATATTTCTTGGGTTTTGACATAGTTGACATTTAGTTGAATTTTTCCATAATTGAATTTTATGATAAATTTAGTCAAGTTATGGGTTCCGTGGACGATTTCGAGCGATTTAATTCAAGTGATTTAGAGATCGCTATATTTATGTCGAAGCTGACTTAGGTTTTCGGTTGACTTTTTATGTGGATATTTTTATAAGACTTAAATATGGGTATTATATCGGGACCTTTTATTATAGTTGTTATGACGTTAAATCGCGATTTAAAATTGATTAAAGTGGTGTTATGTTGAAAAGTGTAAATTCTAAGTTGAGTTATAATTGATATTTCGAGTATAGATTGTTAATTATGGACTCATGATTAGTTCAATAACTTATAAGTCGATTTTACGAGAAAGTGATAAGATGGAATTTAGCGGGAATCGACACAAGGTTCACGGATTATAATTCTATAGTTTATCCGTATTATGTTAGACTATTTATGATAGTTCCCTAGGAGTTGGTTATGTATCTTCTAGAACGCCGTATAGTAGGTCTTGATTATATTTTCCGGTGTCATAGGCGCCGAATTGCAAAAATGGCAGCTTACTCTTGATTGTTTTTCGCTAAGGCTCCAAGGGTAAATAACAGAGGCGTAGTACTTATCTCACTCGGTGTTACTACGCATTCTCTTTTAAATTGTCGAACATGTTATTGTGGATATGATGAGAACGTATATACATGTTATTATGATATTTTATGTGAGAATGATATACATGTCATTTCATGACACGTGAGAACGATATATGTAATTGTTATATGATTACGTGATTACCGTGGGCGTTAAAGATTACTGAGGCAAGTAACAGCTTGAACTTCCAACTTATATTTCCGATTTCCTAAGGCCTTGTCGGCACTTATGATTGTATTCTGTCGGCACTTATGATTTCGTGGCCTCATACATTGTGTTCGACTTACGATCACAGATGTTTTAGTCAAGGCTTATATTGTTTGGGAGTGTAGAGCCGGTTATCGGTAGGTGATGGTTGTGAGTTATCTATGACTCGAGGTGACTTTGAGTATCAAGCAATCTCTATGCCTGATTAGTAGGACAGTTACCTCCTTCCTTGCGTGATATGCGACGCTATTGGCCCTAGAGTCAAGCATGATTCTAGAACGCCGGTATAGTAGTAGGTCTTGATTATATTTTCTCGGGTGTCATGAAGGTTGATCGTGGAAAATGGTTAAAGCATTCCTTGATTGTTTTTCGCTATTTCATGTGAAGCTAGCGAGGTGAGTACTTATCTCACGGGTGTTACTTTACTTTAAATCGCTTGAATACGTTATTGCGGATATGAATATGCGAGAATGATATACATGATATTTCTTTTATGTGAGAATGATATACATGTCATTTTGTTATGATTACTTGAGAACGATATACATGTAATTGTTATATGATTATGTGATGAGAGCTCTCAGGGCGCAAAGATTACTTCGAGGCAAGTAATAGCTCGAACTTCCAACTTATATTTCCGATTTCCGTGGCCTGGCCGGCACTATATTTCTGTGGCCTTGTCGGCACTTATGATTTGCCTTTGTTGGCGATTGTGTTTGACTTACCATTGTGAGATGTTTTAGTCAAGGGGTTGGATATTGCTCGGGGGAGTGAGTAGCTGGTTATCGGTGAGGCGCATTTGTTGTAGTTATCTATGACTCGAAAGTGACTCGAGTATCGTGGGGTGACCCTATAGGTCGATTAGTGTGATTAGGTGACTCTCCTTCCTGGCAAGATGTGACGCTATTGGCCCTAGTACTACCAGATAGTTGCAGCGGTTAGCCTTATACTTCGGCATAAAGAAATGGGCATGAGTCTTTGATCACTTTGTCAGTGCATTGTCGACGCGTCTCTACTACGGTATAGCGCATGCGTGCCTTATACTTAGTGTATAAGAGCGGTGCCTTATACTTAGTGTATAAGAGCTGTGCCTTGTACTTAGTGTATGTTGTGCCTTATACTTTGTGTATAAGTGCGTGTGCCTTATACTTGTGTATAAGTTGCTGTTTTGGCCTTATACCGCGTATAAGCGAGGTGATTGTTGATTAGTCCATTCCTAGTAGACTGATCGAGTATGTTACAGAGGATGGCATAACGCGGGATAGCGAGATAGGAGGTTCGATGGACTAGAGTTTTAGTCAGTTAAGGAGTCTATTGATTTCTTTCTCTAAATCAGGTGCTTGCTGAACCTCTATTATATCTTCATGTATTATGTCTCGAGATTTCCTCATGAATTATGTTGTATAATCTTTTAGGTAGTTCCGGGATATATGTATTTTATTCATATTTGACTATTATATTATTGGATTGACCTGCCTGCATGGGTAAGTTCATCCCTGTGTTATGCTTCACTAAGCCTCGCTTACACCCTTTTCGCATCGGGCGCATTTACCAGGCCAGTCGACAGACGGCCACAGCCCAGAGGCCGCTTCGAGTTTTGTCTTGAGCGGCTAGGCGAAAGATCGGGTGGCAGAGGATCCTCACACCGATTTTGATGTGCTGTCAACCTACATTGTTGTATTTTTCCTTTTGAAACTTTAGCCTCTCGGCCGTTGTCATTTTATATTCGTGGATAAAGACGATTATCTGTAAATTTCGCCGACATTACTTTATTTTCTGGGATATGTTGTGTATATATATACGGGCCTAATGCTTCGGGACATCGCCTGATGGATTATAAATTTTACAAACTGTTTTGTTTGGGAAACTTGACTGTGATCACATTTTTGGATGAAACGAATTGTATTTAACCGAGTCGCCCATCGTTCGGGTGACTCTGTTCGGATTTTAATGACTCTCACCTTCGTATGGCCGACCATGATTCACGTTGGAAGATTACATCTCAAACGAGAACAAACGATTGTATTATCAATATCCGAGTTGCAAACTTGAGATAGAATATAGTGGAGTTAAAATCTTCATCTTGATATTTTGATTAAAATCAAAAGGTTCAAGAGTGAAGATGAACCCTAAGTTCTCTAAAGGTTAGTGGGAGCACAACTACACATAATATTTTGTACTTTGAGCATGAGCACTTATTACAACCTTGAAAGGTACAATAGTAATTAACCTCGTATATCTCAGAAGCCCACTACATATGTGACATATGCTATATTAGTCACTTAAAAGCTTAATTTACATTTTCTTGTTAAGCTATAAATGAGTCAAGAATTTATGAATAAAACTAAGATTAAATTCTATGATAGATGTATTCTCTTATTGACAAGGAAACTCTCTACTAGGAGGTCCGCTCCTACTCATATGACCTCACGTGATTGGTCGTAGGAATCTATTACATGGTCATTTGACTATTTACAGTAATATGATTCACTGTGATGCCATGTCACATCATGTTGTACATCAAGACCATGATATAACACAATTCCCCATAATAGGAATCAGATTTACTAGCGTATCTAATTGAAACACGCTTTTAGTAAATTTAAGAAAGAGGTAACTATAAAGCAATAGAAATGGATCAGCTTGTTGGTCTTTGCCCTGAATCGAACGTGAAAATAGTAAGTCATGGACAGCTGTCCAACGGGAACACTATTATCGGTTAATTCATGAATGGTTGAGTATAGTATACTCGTGAGAGTAAACCATAAAGCAAAGTCAGAAATTTATTATAACATTACCAAATAACTTGTACTGTTGATAATGTTATTAAAGGATATGCATTTAATAAGATAGATGTGTTTTAACACACTTCAATTGTGTTGTAAACCTACCCGATTAGTTAACCCGAGAAATGGCTAACTGCCATAAAACCTGAAATAGTCTTTACATATACCAAAATGAGGTTTTGTCCTTGTTACACTTAACTAGTGGGTATTTGAGGGGAAACTGGACCCAGATGGTAATGTCCACAAGCAAAGCTTGTGGGAAAAAAGGATTAAAACCTTCTTTTTGCACATAGCTATGTGTGACTATACCTAGATAGTCTTAGCCATCGCTGATTCCATGGCGAGACCGAGCGCATGGATGCAGTCTACTTAAGTAGTATTCTAGGTTATGATACGACGGTGATCATTATCCTTCAGCCTTTACATGTTCTAGTATCTAAGGGTTTAATGCAAACTTAAAGGTTCCATATGTGGACTTGAGCAAGCATATCAGAGTTGATGTATTCTTCTGTGATTAAATCAAATGTTTGATTTCACGAGAATGAAGAAGAAACTGAACGATGCAAGGTTTAAGGGGAGTCAAGTTGATTTACTTTTTGGATTGGAAGCAACAATGAATTTGAACAAGGTAATTCTTGTTTTACAATCTTAATTATGCACTACATTATATAAATGTATAATTCATTCATATAATTTATTGTTTCACCGTCGGTTGAAATAATATATATCCTACCTATTAAGTCTATAGTTTCTAAGCAACTCAGACAAAGGCTGGGCAACTCTTCAAGTCTGTGAAACAAGGATCATAACAAGATATGTTGGGTGACATAGTAAGTATAACAAAGAGATGTTGATATATTATAAGAGATTCATCCATCCTTGATACAAGGCAGACCCTGTGCCTCTCGGAGAATCACGACTGACAAGACTGATACTTTCGTCGCTTTATCATTATGGTTTCATAGTTCTATAAAGAAAGTCGGGTGTTTCATGACACTTATGGTTAGCCCGTGACTAAAGATCGTGAGACAAAGAATTATAAAGTAATCGCCCATGGCAGGTGGAGCATAAATCAATAGTTATTGGTTCTATTTATTATGCCTACAAGCGACTATCAGTTGTAACAATTCATTTATTTCAGTTTAGCGAATGTGATTAGATAAACGGAACATTCATCACAATAATTGTACTACTAGTCGGGTTCTCATGATAATACCGAATACGATTCCTAGATCTCATGCATAATCAGTATAATAATAATGGTCAATTATATTATTATAATGGCCAAGTATTATCTCGAGACTGTATGTCACATACAAGGATATTAAATTACTTTCATGTATAAAATTAACCGCATTTCCTAAATTAAGAGTTGATTGTAATCAACTAATATTCTCACTGAATTCTTACATTGATAATGTAAAAATATAATGATTTAACCTGAACAATTAATTAGTCAATTGAATTAATTCGATAAGTTACTGAGTAACTTGTTAGTTACTATTAATAACTTGTTAGTGTTTGATTTTTACTTAACGGTTTAATTAAACTAGCTTATCGGTGCACAAATTCAAATTGCTCGAATTCCTTGGTGTGTCATTGAATCTTGTATACTGACATGCCAGGATCTCATTATGAAATATATAATAAAAAAGCAAAAAGAAAATTTATAAACACAAATATCAATAACCTGTGATTATTTATGTACAACACTAAATCTAAAATATCATTAGACCTCTACAAATATGTATATCATTTAAAATATAGGTATTAGAATGTATCATTATGTACAAATCGCTTAAATCACGACTATTAGTTCCATCACTTATGTACAAAATCATCAAGCAACTACCTAATTATTAGTTTCCTTATCACTTATGTACAAATCACCTAGTCCAACACTCTTCTTGCATCGTCCACTGAATATGTTTCAGACGCCTTTTCACGCATCTATGTATTTACTTAACTCACGATGTCCACGATTTTGGAAAACTGTGAAACAAAATTAAATCAATATGTATCATCTCAATATATTATTGTTACAATAGAAATGCATATTTCACCATAAGTTAAAACAATTTCATTACCGTATCTAATTCATTTCCATGTTTTATTCGTGATCGTCGCTGCTTGTTCATTTTTCTGTCATTTGGTATTCTCTCCTGGTTGAATAAATTTTAAAAACTCAAGTAATTAGGTCATTGATAATGGTATACAATAATTGCTGGTATTGATAAATGATCAGGATAGAATACCTCTATGAGATCCCATCCCGCAAGCAATTCAATTCTCTTATCACTGGTTATCATATAATGAAGCTCCTCGAGAGATACTGGCTTCAAGTGATTAATATTATATTTTTTATTTGAAATAGAATATGAACATTACTCGCCTTTTTGTTCCTTCAAATGCGTGAAACAATTTTTGAAAATTTTAATTATCGATCGCTACAACATATCCAACCCGACTATTAATCAGATTCTAAATCCTCAGAAAGTAAAATATTACTCCAATCATTACTTTACAAATAAGTTATTTAAGGAAATTTAAGAATAGTAAACAATCAACAATTCATTGACGTTTTACTCAAGATGTTGTTTTGATATTTTGTTTCAAAATGTTCCATTGTTCAATTTGATCAACCACTGCAAAGGAACAAAAGACGCAAATCCTTAACAAAAAATATTGAAAATGAAGTGTTGAATACATACTTCAATCAATGCATCGATAAAAACTCGATAATTGTAAATTAATTTAATTTTTTCATCGAGCAATCTTATAGTCAGCAAGCGAGGTGGCAAGAATAATATTTCTTTGTAAACAACATTTTTAGTAAATACTCCATGTCTTTTTTCTAATTTTCCATCCTTCACCAATATCTTGGTCGTATGTGCAACCACACCTCTTGATAAGGACACATATAGTTGTTCAGTGGACCGAATACATGGTTCCTGAAAATTCCAACATCGAATAACATTCATAATTTGTTGATTGTTAGCAAAGCTAACTCTACAGAAATCGGGTTTCTTTTTAGAACAAAGGTAGACCGCTATCATCCCTCACTATATTCAATGGCATACGACGAAGAAAGACTCTTGTTCTAACACAATGCCCAAGCTTATGATTTCACACGAAGCTGTGGTTAGTTACGAAATATCAATCGAAAGTACCATTACACAACCCCATTTGTGGATCAAGATTCCTAAAAGCATTATAGACATCCCCTTTCAAGCGAAGCTTGGCAGCAAACCACTCCTGACAAAAAAGAATTTAAGAACTGGTCAGAAGATTGTGAATATCTTCACTAAATCCTATGAAGATACTCAAATTCTCTCCCTGAATTTTCAATAATCATTTCATTCAATTTGTCCACATCCGCATTTTTGGGTGTTATTATAGCTCTCGTGATTCATATAGTTGAGTCATACATTGCTCTCCATATTCGGGAATGTTGAATCACCAACGATCAATTTGACTTTTCGTTTTCCCATGGTATGACCATCGTTGACGGCAACTTCACGTAGTCATCCTGGATTGTTGGTTCACGACCATCACCCACTCTAAGTAGAAACTCCGAGAAAGAAACGTCGCTGATTGATCTCATATTATGCCTTAATCTCAAAACTTCAACATGTCCCCAAAAGTTTGACTTTGAGATGCTTGCCTCAACTTGTTGACATCTGTTACCCCGTTTTACTATTGGAAGAACTTGCCTGAAATCTCCACCGAAAACAACTATTTTACCACCGAAAGGCTTGGTGTTTTTCATTATATCCCTCTGCTGTCTTGTCCAATGCCCCTCAAGGCATATTTTTGGTCATCATAGGAGCTTCATCCTTAATACTAATTACTCTCGAATCTATCTCATCAATTCAGTTGTGTCGCTTTCAAGATCAATCCCGTGGTGATTTTTTTAATCTTGAATGCAGTTGTTCCCCCGTAGACCGGTGGCTGCAATTCCAGATGAAGCAACAACAATAGCAATGTCCTCCATTCCTCACATTAGATAATAAAACTCAGAGGCAATAAATATTTTTCCATCTCTCCAGGCCATCAATGAAAAACATATTGCTTTCACCATTTTCAATTGAAAGTAAAGATTTTGAACGGAGTTAGTTGATTGAAGCTTAAGTTATCGGCGGAATTGACATTTCATTGGATATGGGATGGAAAGTTCATCGAATATAATCTTTGTAACACTAACAATTTCCCCGAAGTTAATTAGAAATGGTCATGCTCATAGTCCGGGAGAGCATTTCCATTTTTCAATAATATGTTGATGTCCCCCGCAACAACATATTTGAAGCAATGAAGTTAGATCCGGATGTCAGAGGAAACATGATCCTCCATCATGAAACGATGAAATTAGTCCACTCCTAACCTACCGGATGGCATGTCACCAATAGTGGGGTGATACAAAAAAGATGCCCCTCAAATGGGCTGCATGTCTAATAACGACTGGGCTCTATCCAACGTGTGTCTAACATAGTCATTATGCTCTAGTATCCCTAACCTTTCAGTGACTTCTTTGAATGTAGCATATTACTCATTTAATGCGAATTTCAAATGACCGTGGGTCCTCTCGTGATGGCACAAAAGGATGCACTCATAAAAACTTCTTGTCTCCTCGACAGAGACACCATGTATATCCTCCCAATGACTCTATTATTTTAACCTGCTCACCCACTTTGTCAGGCATTCCAAACAAAGTGCTCGTGAAATTCATGATAGTAACGCCCGATTAAATGTGTTCTTTATTCTCACGAAGAATTCCCGTGAGCATCGCTTTTGAGTTACGCCATCTTCAAGAATTATCGCATCATTTCTCGGTCTATATATCGAATCTGCAGAAGGTCAAAATGAATTTGCAATCTATAAAAGAGGGATAAACTTACCCATTTCAAACTCCATAACATGCTACAAAGCCTCTCGTGAACATATCCACCTTCCATCTACAAATTGTTGAATTCATCAAGGACTGCCTACTACTCTAACTTCCATCATTACTCTATCTGGTCCCTTGTAAACATATTTATACAAATATTTTACACACGACACACTGCTGGTTACCTCCACATTAATATGACAATCATATTTTAATAGTAACCATGGATTGTAAGGAACGACCCAACTATTGTCCACAAATTTCTGATTGTTATTATCAAGTGGAATCGCGGACCAGACACCTCCTAGATAGGTACCTAATCATGCCCCTCTTGTTTGTAAAAACCTTCAGAAATTCTTTTGGATGATCCATGCTTCTCATACATGGATATTGACGATCATTATATCCATGGGTCATGTATCATGTTTCAAAATAGTTGTAATAAGAATGGCTCATTTTCCTTCGATGGAATCTCGTGTTTCACAACTCTACTAGCTATCCTGATTCCTCGAATTTATCAAGTTTACTAGTATGATAAGCATATGAGCATGAGGAAGCCCTTTTTCTCGATATTCAACCTACAAGAGTAATAAGGAAATAACTCTTCCTAAAATACCTCTCTCAATTATATCTTGTTTGAACTCCTCCAATCTTGGTCTAAATATACTGCAACAACTGGGCCGATCTTGAGGCGATTGGCCTGGAAGCAACTTATCTTTTATTTCTGCCCAATTTTGATTGCATGTGATGGTAATCATCAAGTCTGGCATTCCAAAGTGGTGCACTAAGGCCATTGAATCTTGATATCTCTGATGTTGGTCTCGATTGCTTCCAGGAAACGAAGATGGCAACACATTAGATATTCGACCAACATTTCCTACAAATGAATTGTTAGTAAACCAGATACATTTTCAAGTTTGTAAGAATGTTATTTTTTTCATAAATTCATTGTTGAGTAGTTTTATTGTTGTAGCGTAGAATGGTGGTTGTCGGATAGATTAAAAAGCAAAAGAATGGAACAATATAATATTATATGGTATAATTGAAGAAAAAGTTATCATCCATTTAGGCTTCCACGCCTATGCTTTTTTAAATTTCAGTACTAGACTTTGTGTTTTATATATGGTATAGATTAAACGAAATGACTCATTAACTATTCGTTGGGCTTGTAGTTTAATAATAATAATATTTAAACCCCACCATTAACCTAATCTCATTATGCTAATCATTTGTAAATGATTGAAAATACAAAGCCCACTTTGAGCCGTTGAAGTTGCAAAAATGAAACTTCAAAGTTTCATTCCAAGCTATTATCCAATTCAATCCACGCTCTAGCATATGCTGGATTCAACTCTTTCCCGCCAAGTATCGATTGTGAGGCACTATATCTAAGTGCTCAAGATTGGAATCAAAGGAGTTTCGTGGAAAGAATCGTTGATAGGCTTTCTGCCGAATCTTTGTAAGTTTTTCCATTTTATTTAGTTCATAGTTTAAACACCTAATTAATCCTGTTTATATGTTTTTGATTAATGTTTGATTCAAGTTATACATATATTATCCAACACAATCACCCTAACAAAACACCTTATGCTGTTTGAAATCAACACTGAAACAAATGATAAATGGTACTTGAGTTGTCTTTATGGCCAACCTAAAACTTATCTAAGTGAAGAAACTTGGGACATGATTGCTAATTTAATCCACCCATACATAAATACCCCACTCCTTATTTGTGGGGATTTCAATCAAGTGTTATCAAACAATGAAAAATTTCCCCCCAACACCAAACTGATAGGATCCAACCACCTTCTTAACTTCATCTCCTTATTTGTTCTTGAAGATCTCAATCACTTAGGTTGCGAATACACTTGGTCCGATAAAAGAAATAATTATGAGCTATGAAAAACTGGATAGGGCCATGAGCAACTTTGAATGGAATAATATTTTCCGAAATTCCTCTTATAAAATTTTACCCATTCAGAGATTGGATCACGGTACTTTAATTATTAACACTAAATTAGACACCCTCCATAAGCCCAAGCCTTTTAAATTAGAAAGATTTCTCTCTAAACTCCCCGAATTCCACTCAATTATTAGTTCCTGTTGGGTTGCGGGGTCAAGCTTTTCAAACTCATCTACTTCCTTCACCCTCTTAAATAATCTTAATAACGCCAAATCCACTATTAAAAAATGGAACAAGGATAAGATTGGTAATATTTTTCAACACATTAAAACTATCCAGTTAAAACTTGAGAATCTACAAAACAAAAACCATAATGTAACTAATGTCTCGGTGCTTGACACAAATCTAAGAAAACAACTTGACCTCCTTCTTCTAGCTGAAGAGGACTAATGGTTCCAGCATTCGAAATTATTAACAATTAATAATGGTGACAATAATACCAAATTCCGTCACTTCTACGTTAAACATAGAACTAAAACCAATAATATAGTCGAAATCTTAGATCATAATAATAACTTGATTACTTCCAAAACTGAAATTCAAAATCATTGTAAAAATTTCTTCCTCAATCTTTTCAATCCTAATATCCCAAGTAAAACAAATTTTGAAACTATTAACAACATAACTGCCTCTCTTAATGATAATCAAATTTCACTTCTCTCTCTCCCTTTCTCGGAGATAGAAGTGAAACAAACTCTTTTCCAAATGGCCCTTAATAAATCTCCGGGTCCGGATGGATTCCCAGTTGAATTCTTCCAAGATCAGTGGGGTATAATGGGTTTTGATTTGACCAAGACCATCCTTGGATTCATGAATGGAAATCAACTCCTTAAACAATTTAATAACACTTTCATAATACTCATTCCCAAAATACGTCACTGATTTTAGACCCATAAGTTTATGTAACACTGTATACAAAATTGCATAAAAAACTATGGTGAATCGACTCAAACCTTTTTTTAAATGACTTGCTTTTGCCCTTCCAAAATGGTTTTATAAATGGAAGACATGGACAAATATTATTATGGCCCAAGAACTTACACATACAATTAGAACCTCAAAAGGAGAGAAAATTGGCGTAGCGGCAATAAAAATAGACATGAGTAAAACATTTGATTGAATTAGATGAGACTACATTATTGCAACACTTCATAAATTAAGATTTCTCACCAATTGGATTCAACTCATTAAAAATGTATTACTTCGGTACAATACTCAGTTCTAATCAATGGACATACTACTCAACCCTTTAAACCTTCTTTAAACCTTCTTGCGGAATTAGACAAGGCGGCCCATTAGCCCTTATCCTTTTCGCTCATTACTCTGAAGCTCTCTTTGCATCTCACATCGAAGAACATTCAACAAATCACTAAATGGGGTTTCGATACGAGAAATAGCCCCGAAATCACCCACATTCTATTTGCTGATGATACTTATTTTTTCATAAAAATAAATAAAACAAGTTTAGAGAGTTTTCAAAAACTCATCTCTTTTTTTTTGCTCTGATTCAGGACAAATCATCAACTTAAATAAATCAACCATCACATTTAGCCCATTAAGCTCCAATTCTGTTAAAAATGAAGTTATATCCAAACTTAACATTCCTACTTCGACCAGTTTTGGGAAATACTTAGGAATCGACACAGACATAGATACCAAGAGAAAATAATATTCCTTGAACTCACTGAAAAAATTAGATTAAGAATACTCTCTTGGAAATGAAAATTCCTTAATCTTGACGGACGAGTAACCCTAATCAAATCTGGCTAATTTCTTATGGGGTGGCACTTACAATAAAAAAATTCATTAGATTAATTAAATTTCCTCTCCATTTCGAAATCAAGAGGGACGACGGCCTTAAGCATTTGCATCATTTTAATTTAGCTCTTCTAGGATAGAAATAGTTGGTGTATATTAAACAATCATAACCCCACCTCAAAACCTTCTTTATATCAACATACTGGAGATGAGAAGAATATTAATATTTGACTCCCACCATTTGATGCCTCTAAAATAATACTTCACTTTATCAACTACTTCAAACCAAATGCCGAGCCACTCCTACCTAACAAAATATCCCTTTACTATCTTCGCTAGGCCCATACTATCTCGAGATAGGGGGCTGGGCCACGTATGAGCTGAAACCTTGAAGGGCGCATGTGCAGCGACCGAACCCATGCCACCCGAGAAAATACTACAGAAGCCCATTCTTGTTATTTATTTTATTATAACAAAAGGACTTGATTAATTTAAAATTGTCTTGAGACCAAAAGTTCTATGGGTAGAGTATCAATTATGTCCAGCTGCCTAGCACGTACTCCAGCACCACAAGGAAATTGTTGTAAATCTATTCAAATATTTGTGTATATCCTACCGTCCGATCGATAAGCAGAATCCAAATCCTTGCGTTGGACAAGGAGGAGGTTCTAGGTAAAAGGAGATGTCCTATGTACAACCCAACGCATCGGAAGGTCCACATCCCCATGCCGAGGATCCAGGTAACGGAATAAACAGGATACAAATCTCTTTAAGGTAGGAACTCTAGCTATAAAATGATTTTATCCTCCCCGATCGGGAAGATTCGAGGTGAGCCCCGACAAACATGAATGAGTGAATACTAAAAAGACATAAATGTAAGGAAGGACAAAAGTCAAGCAAAATGTTAAAACACCATTGTTCAAAAGGACAAAGGGGCAACATTACAAGTAAGAGGACGGATGGTATACATCATCCATCACCGAGTTCCGCAGTTCTGCAGGACGCCAAGATCCGCCTCCTCTACTTAGCCTCGTACACCGGATGGTCCTCCAGCAAGCGAAGTACTGAAAGAGAAGGTCGCATCCCCGCCGGAGCCCCTGACCGGGGCCCACCAAGCCCCTCGGTGGTGCTGACGCCTCCATGCATTTGCGGTACCGGCATTGGCTCTGACAATTACCTCAAGAAGCAATCAATATTCCGCAATATCTGCCTTGCCAATGCAAAGTCTCTCCTTCTTCTTGAGTATACTCTCTCCAGCCAGTCAAGCAGTAGTCCCTCTCAAAGATGCATACCTTCTAGCTTGGCTCTCACACCTGCCTACGCCGTGAATTCTTCCCAAAGGGTGCCATGTGCCTCACAATTACTGGGACAGATTGCGGTGGCTCCTCCAAAGCCTTTTCCTTCTTTTAGGACCTTCACTTTTATGCTCCAGCTTGGTCGACTAAAGGAGGACCTGCTTGTTTCTTCATGTGAGTATGCTCTCTAAGGACCGAGCCGACACTTTGGAGGTCAAAGAACTAAGAAAAAAAAGGAATGGTTAGAGAAAAGGTCAGTAGGTGTTAAAGGAAGCCGTGAGGAATGGTGTTGCCTGCAGCGCAGAAAGAGATCAATTCCTCACGGCTGAGGCTGCAGGGACTTTCATGCTGGCAAAACTTGCACGAGATGTGTGGACCGCGGGAGAAGAATATTACTAATAAAAATCGTGCTCGTGACAAGGAAGAAGGTGAATGGAAAGGACCAAACCTGGGAGGGAGCCTGCTTGACCTCCTGATCGACCGACCGAGGATTATCATGGGGCCCCATCCTCTTCCCTCGAGGTCGGTGGTCTTCCGGCAGGATGTGACGCCTCGCACTGACGGCTCCAAGACGGAGGAGAAGCCGAAGGGGCAATGAGGATTCGCCGAAGCTACCTCCCAATGATCCTCTCTGTACTTCAAGAACCACAATGCCGAATGTTCATTGGGGTTCTAGGCGGCAGCAGGATAGCCACACCAAGATTAACATTAGACCCAACATCGCTTATTATAGCCACGACTGGCCGCAGTCGAGTTATCTCGACATCTGGGAGAAGGAGAAATGAAGCTTATTAAGAGACGATGGAAGGGGTATTGACTTTTATACTACCCGTAGGAGAAATAAAAGTAAGTGGTTTTCTCAAAATTAATTTGGGGGAAAGGAGTAAGAATGGGTGACGGGCGGTTACAACCGCTTTTTAGTAGCTGGGAGGCGTTTAGGGCAGAAATTGAGAAGGCGATGTTTGGTGTGTAGACTTTATATTCCGGATCCGACCCAGAAAATCGCCGGTCCGGGGAAAATGAAAATACCATAAATAAACGGGTTGATCTAGACCGTCCAACGAGATTGACCTCCGAAAATGGATCAGGTGCTACAGTTTCACCAAATAAATGGACATGGGACCGCGTGAGGCGGGCTGTAATGCAAAAGCCTGCTAAAGTGGTTGAGCTTATCCAAATGTAAGAATGTAGAGAGCCGCCAGGATTAACGCTCGTTCGCTTAATTCGCGTGACACTAAGATCGTACTACCGAATTTCACGAGCAACAAATCATTAATCGGCAATGAATGATCCATCAAGGCTCGACTAAGGTAACGGTCCAAATAGACTATAAAAGGTAAACCTTGCGGAAAAATCAAGCAAGTTCACTTTGATACCCAAATTCCTCTCTCTTTCAAACTAAAGTCTTTCTGACCCTACTGATCGCCGGGAGTGCTTCCGACCGGCAACCTGGTCCTTGTTTTAGGCCCCACTTGTACCAAGGCGTATCAAGTTCAACTTGGCATTACCAAACTGACCAGATGATCACTTTACCAAAGCTCAAAGGAGGAAAATTGGTTTACAATCATCCTACTATAAAGAACGACAATGACCAAACACCGCCTCAATATCATACCAACCCACTACCCAAGATCATATAAACTGTCTCCGCCACAGGTACTAGCCCACATGAATTCACAAAATTTCAAGCTAAGCCAATAGGTTGGTCATAAAAGCCATGTTTTGCCTTGTATTACTCTATATGTTGCAAAACACCGATCTCCCAAGAAACGCCTAGTACACCCCCCACATTATCTTATACTTATGGTCCGCTTTGGATTGGAGTGAATCTAGGTGAAATTTTAAGTTTAATCTGCTTGGGGTTTTATTTTTGTAATTCACTTAGATTAATCTAGACAATGGATTCATCTCCCATTCACCGATTCACCTCTATTTCTCATTAACCTCTACCAGCTTAATGTAGTTAATGGTATTTTAGTTACATTTCACCAACTTTCACTTAGATTCACCTTATAAATAAAATATTATCCAAACAACATTTTAAACATTCACCTAAATTAACCTCACCTAGGTTAATTTTTAAGTTTTACTATTGCCTAAATTCACCCCTAATCCAAATGAACCATTATGAAAAATCATCTAAGACGGCGGGTCATTGCGCTTATTTGAGGAGTCGCCTCTATTCAGCCACTTGTAGAGATGGTATTCTATCCCCGAAATCTTCCCTCTTTTATGCACTGAACTCGAGAAAGCTTTTAAAAAGAAGACCAATTGTTAGTGAAGTGGAAAACCACATGCAACGCCAAATAAGGTGATTTTGATGCACCAAGGAGGACGGAGGTTGTGGAGATCATCTACGGCCTATGTCTAACTTCGAAATCTTTCCAAAGCTTATCATTTCAGAGATTTGAATAAGTTTGTCTTTAATCTTTAAATTTTTCTGGTTCCATGTCTCGTAGACATATAATCCATCAGGTGGAACTACAAGCGAGGTAAACGGTTCCAATTTCTTTCATAAAGATTCTTTAGAAATCTATCAAATTGTATGATTCCATCTTTATATTGAGAATAAGTTTTTCCTTTTTGTGAACTTGCACCCTTGAAAGACATGCATTATATCCTCGTCTGCATTTTGGAATAAACAACATACTCTACTAATAGATACTGCCTCTTCACAAGGTCAAGGCTTGTCATGTAATCTATTATGGATTGCCATGTACAAAATGAGTAATTTTTCGAGGCACCTTGATTTTCATAGTAATCAAACCGTAGTCATGTTCACTACTGATGCCATATATTATTGATGTTGTTCTCTCTTGCATCTATCGAATATATTATGCTATGTTTAACTATAAAGTCCCTTTTTTTGTTAGCCCATGTTGTTTATCTGGTATTCTCCAAAGTATCAAGTAGTAACTCAGAGAGAATGGTTTCACAATCAACTTGATAAAATAAGGTTCTTACTTTATAAATATCCTATACCTATCTCAAGATTCATTAAGCTTTAAGACTTTTCATCTAATTCCACTATTGGGGCATGATCCCGCCTCGTATGTGTATGTTTAACCCATCCGTGTTTCGATACATTTATTTGTGAGGTACTAGCTAATTTCATTTTATCCCTTGACTAATCGTGTCAAAGACGTATAGGAGGCTTCTCCAGTGTAACTAGGCTGCCCCAATTCAACTATGAAAGAAGTCACCATCAAAGTACCTTCCTCATGCTCGGGAGAGCTTGACTTTGGGGTTAATCGATTATCCTCCGCACGCTTACACAACATTGCCCGATCAAGCCTGTTTTTCGGAACTTAGTCCTCATTGTCTTCGGTCGCATAACGTCCCAACAGATCCAAGTGTATTTTGATCTTGGTTCTCCTCTGATCCCCACCTAAGTTGGGGCTAATCGAAGCCAATCTCTCTTTTACAAACTTGTATAGGTAGAGTGAAGCACTACATAAGTAAATGTAGGGATTGATTATAACAATCGACGTAATGAAGATTTATTTACTCGCTTTTGGGATAGAGTCTAAAGCTTCAGCTTCCCACATTGACTTTCACTGCCTATGATTGAGTTAAAGACTTCCTTCTTGGAAGATTCAATGCTAGTTGGAATTCCTATGTATTTGCCATGGGATTCAACTCCTCGCATACCCAAAGATTCCAAAGATCTTTCCTCATCATTTGACCAATAATATCACAAACTTCGGGTACTAAATGCACTGACCAAAACCACTATTCATACCTGCTTAAATGCTTTTTAAAAGTAACTAATTTCTCTCAATAGTTGTTTACCCAATGCTGCATTTTGCAAACATATAACGGGAGAGTAGGTCGATCGAATTCAATGCCAATCCATGTATTCATTTCTATTCATGCCTCTTTTAGTAATGATTAACCCTTCTATACATACAAATTTAACAGCATTTCGTGACAAGGGTTACCTTGACGAATCCCCTACTTGGTTTTATATGCCCAACTTAATTCCATTGGCTAAAATGGAGTAATTGACTGATTCTACATACATCATAATCTCACTTGTATCCACTTTTCGATTAAAAACCCAATCAAGTTAACATTAGTTTCGGTAAAACCCCATTCGACGCAATCATATGCTTTAAGCATATCCAACTTACTGACATATATATATCTCAATAGTCTTCTTTATGTGTAATTCACATTACTAGCCAGATGCATGGGAGAATATCAACATGAGCGATTAGGCAAAATGTGTTTTATGCTTCGGTGATAAATCAATGAAGCGAATTTTAAGTCCGTGGCTAGAACTTTTAATAACTTTAATGCTATATTAAGATAATGCAATTGGCCTAAACTGAGACATATTGAGAGGATGCCGTACTTTTGGTATAAGCATAATCAATGTGAAATTGAACTTCTTAAGGAAAACACCATTATTAAGAAAAATCAACACCATGTTACATAACTTTTTTCCTACCGTGTCCCAATAGTGTTGGAAAAATTTAGCTGCATCCCATCCGGTCCAGCCGCCTTGGACCCCTTCATTGAAAAATGCTCTTTTTTACTTCTTCATTGTTGAACGTAGTTTTATTTCCGCTAGCGCTCCATTCAAATCGCTAGATCAATCAAATGTTGCCTCCAAATGAGAAGTGAACAACAAATAGAAGTTCAAATATGCTCTGTTGGGTTCGTACATGTCCCTCATCATCTCCTCATCTTATTGTAATGACATTTACCCATCCTGAGCCGAAATTTCATGGAAATAGTCAGACCTATCTCCCCTTAATCCCTGTAAAGAACCGAGATCTTTTGACACTAATAAAGATCATCTACCTCTCTCAACTTGTCAATCTTTTTGGCTAAGGTTGTAGCTTCACCTTTGGATGCTATTTTAATTACTCCTCGCTGCAACTCATCGAGCTTCAATTGTTTGTCCTTAATCGTGTTTTGGACATGTCCCAGCTTTTCCCTCTTCAATTTCAGAAGACCCAAATGACTATTACAGATACATTCCATAAGGCAAATACCTGGATCATGATCTCGAACTTTATCCCAAGCACTTTTCACCACCTCCTTACTCTCTTCATAAAGACACCACCCATCCTCAAACCGGAAGGATTTTTTTGCTCTCCGAGCATGATGGACTTGATTTCCCATATTCAAAAGGATTAGTAGATGGTCCGACTGTTTCAGGAGCAGATGCGAGATAATAGAACCGAAAACATCCTTCCAATGTTGCAGCCAAGCACTTATCCAACAGCTCGTGAGAGCGTGATATAAAATTATTGCACCACTTAAAACGGAAAGCCCTATCCTTATATAAAATAACCCACCATAGATCGCCATTGAATTTTTTCATTTGCCAATTTGGTCTCTGACGCATTTGGGAGACACGTTCACTACTCAATAATACCTCGTTAAAATCTCCCAAGAAAATAGTAGCTAGGTTCAATAGACCACTAATCAACCTAATAAGATTCCAAGAGGCTTTATTCATCGCCTGGTGTCCATAAACATCAATATGGTGTGAAGAATAAGATTTAATTTCCACTTGAAGATCACTGGGCCAAATTAAGGGGAAACCTCCCTTTCTTCCCCTTGGTCCCGACCAATCGTTAAGTAACTTTACCCTTTTCTTGATATAAGCCCCATTCTTGATTCCAGAGTTTAGTTTATATTAAGAAAGACTTAGGCCGTTGGAAATCGCTTAACCCGACTAGTAACAGCGCCGGGTAGCTAAAATCGGCGGTTCAAGTAATATACTTTCATGTGGTGATAAATTTAGGTAGGTTAGGAACCTTATACGTTGATTGATTTATCCGCGTCATCTAATAGCGCATAGAAAGAAGATGTAGCAGGGAGGAGTGTTAGTACCGCCACTTAAGATAAGGAGTGATGCACTTTTCTTGACCGTGAGACTTCGTCTCAGCCCTTTTGTCCGCCCATTGCATTTGTCTTTGCGATTCACACCTTTGCAAAGATCTTGGGTATGAACCGAAGTAGCATTTTGGAATTCAAAGAATTTGATAGTGTCCAGAAATCCGGAAGTTGGATTCAATTTTGTGATTTAAAAATTAGATGTGCGAGTCTTGAGAGTATTAAATTGCCATATTATGTTTTCTGATATCAAAGATTAATGATTGATTAATCTCCTCTCCCTTATATGCCTCATTTGATGCAGTAGGCACATAACCTTTCATTCCCCCATTAGTGCCAGATTTGTCTCCTCTTTTGAAAATCCTCCATTTAATGTATTAAAGACCCCAATATGCTTATTTTTTAAATTATGAGCATTAATTCTAGGCTCAAACCCCGGCGGAATTTTAGGACTAGAAATCTCGCGTATTCTTACTCCACCCTCCCGTGCAGTGACTATCACCTTTGAGCACCCTCTTTGGTGGTTTTCCGTGAACTGACTTGTCATGGAGTCCTAAGCTCCGCCCAAAGACTTTTGAAAGTCTTTAATCAAAGGTCATGAAGCAGCATTAATGTATTAGTCGCGTCACTCAGGCCAGTTTGAGGCAGCTGCCAGATAAGATATTGATAGGCCACAATGAAAACACATATGTGGCAATCTCTTATACGCCAGATACCCTGAGCCAATAGCTTTTCCGACTTTGAACGTTACCATCCTCCGAATTGGTTGGTTTACATTGACTTTGGCTTTAATTCGGAATAATTTCTTTCCGCCTTTGTCCTTGCATATCTCAATGGCTTAGCGTTATCTTGTCATCCTCTTGTATGATACTCTGTTTGAGTCCTCTGCTTTAGACCCAAAGTTGCGTTCGTCAAGGGAGCGTACGTGATCACTACTCACACAACTTTAGTTTTCAACATCGCCCAAATGATTATCAAAACACCAGGGCCATTCTCCATAATTCGTTGTTTCTCCTACATGCTAGGAAAGAAAACATGAAAAATAGGACCTGAAACCCTTGACACCAGTACTTCCTTGCGGTTCCATTCTTTTGCCGTAGCGAGATATAGGCCTTGCGAGACTAATAGATCGGTTTAAGGGCATAGACGACATGCGCGCTTTCCTCGCGTTCAAGTATTCCTGTCATCATCTTCCTCAGCACCGCGAGGCGATGCTTCTCACTCCATTAAGGGAACATTCGTAATGAGATCTCTTAAGATTTCTGCATCCATCACAAAAAACAAAAAAAATGGGATCGTATGAGAGCAAGAATAAAACCTGTAAATTTAACTTGTGAATGCTGATTATAGTTTGTATATGTGAGTGTATTCCAAGGTCACATGGGAGAGTTAAATAGTAGCCTCCCATGCTCGGCTGATTAATATTCCAAGATCCGATATCCGTGGTAATTGAGGAAAATAACTCCAAAATTACGAGGTAGAAAATAATACCCAACACGGAATTCGGTAACACAGTCGAGATAGATATCGGTTGAAAAGCTTATAAGGAGGAAGAACTGGTATATTAGCACGATTGTCGTTGCGTAATTTTGAAATATGATTTAGTATTGTGTATAAGTAGAATAATCGTAGATATTGCTCAAGAGAGAATCAAGAGACGATATTGTTCTAGAGAGATTCTAAAGAGGATATTAATTAATTAATTAATTAAGTTACAATTTAATAAATTATATTTTTGAAAATTAATTAGTTAGATTATACAATCTAATAAAATATCTTCAAGTGGCACTTAAAATCAAATTATAAATTTTTGTGTTCGCAATTGGGTCGTTCAATCATAATCTGATAGATAAATGGATAATTATGTCTTATGCATACATAAAAAGATAGGGCTAATAGTCGCGTTGATTATCTATGTTTATCCCATGTCCCTTCTTGATCACCTATGTTTTAAAGAGTCTTGTTTGAGCACCTAACTTCCAAAAGTGTTTCTACTTGGTTTTTCCGTCCAATTGTATGTTAACTATCCATTAAATAAGTCATGTCCTTAGTTTGTGACATTCTCATTGGGTCAATTTTGTCTGAATGTGCCACACATGTGACCCCAATTGATGAACCCTAACTAATTAAAGCTTAAAATCGCGATGGAGGGTAAATTTTGGTTTACTTTTTACTCTTTTGCGATGCATAGGGTTCTTAATGTACGCATTATATTCTTAGAAGACACCGGGTAGATAAGAAATCTGAAGAAGCTATATTTGTAAGTACGGATAATATAAAATTAATAGGGAGTTTAAAATTAGAAGTGTTGGACGGGCATGATGTAGTCCTTACGATTGTTAGAAATGTCTGGTAATAATGGGTTTACTGGGGAATCAAATACCAATACAAGGAGATGGAACATGAATTGTGAACCCGGTGATCGGTGGCTCGGTCTGAATGTTGGGTTTTACAGAGGGTAAAAACCATAAGCCTGCGAGGGATCTCGCCTTGTCTTGTAGAAAATGGTGCGCCCCTTAATCTCCATCGCAATTTTAAGCTTTAATTTGTTGGGTTTCATCAATTGGGGGTTTGAGGAAGAATTGTAATCAATTTGAGGGTTTTAATTAGTTAGGGTTAAGTCGGTGGGGTCATGTGTAATTAGTTATTTTGGCTTCATTTGGACAAAATTGACCCTGTGAGAATGTCACAAGCTAGACACATGACTTACTTGACGGAGAGTTAACATAAAATTGGACAGAAAAATCAAGTAGAAATACTTTTGGAAGTTAGGTGATCAAACAGGACCATTTGAAATATAAGTCATCAAAAAGGGACATTGGGTAAATATAGGTGATCAACGCGACCATTAATCCTAGAAAGATATATTAATCAATCACATAATTGTAGAGTCATTGTCATTCTTTATAAAGGAGGAGGTGTAAAGGGCAAAAAAAAAAAGATCTATACAAATAAGAGAAGTCCCCCTCCATATTCGAGTTGTAGCTGAATCTTAATTATTCAAACATTCAAAGATTAAAGAGATTAATCATATAAAACTTCAAACAACAGAAATATCTAAAGCTCGGAGCTGTCAAGACCTCAAGTCAAATTAAGTCATCAATTACTCGGAATATATGGTGTGCGGATCAGCCAAGCTTTATACTGAAACTAAATTAAGATCGGCTTGACCTTTATATTTCAAAGTTACATTTGAAACAACAAACTTACAAATCAAAATTGCACTCATATTATCAAGCTTCAAAGACCAAGTTGTATTCAAATCATCAAACTTATAAATACAAGCAACATGAGAATTATCAAACTCCAAGTTGCAATCAAACCTTCAAGCTCAATAATTCAAGAACATGTTGTTCAAATTCTGAATTAGACTAAGTTGTAAAGGAGATTCAGATGAGAAACATAAATTGTGACTCAAATGATCATATCAAAATCCCAATTCAAATATCATTTACAATCACATATTTTCATATCTTTCATTTTATTTTTTAATTTAAAAATTACAACTCTTAATTATTTTTAATTTTTTTTTCACTATTTGAGGTGAAAATTTGATCAATACAATTTTCTAAATATACTTTAAAAATTATAATAAAATAATATTATTAAAAATAAATTAAAATAGAATTATATTAATTTATTTTTATTAAGAATAATAAATCATAGCTAATTTTGCAATCAAAGATTCAACTTGAAGAATAAAGAAACAATAATGAATTTATGAATTTATTTTATTGACAAAATTTAGTTTTCAGGGGGCAAATTGACAAGATGAAACTATTAGGAGGCAATAAGAAAATTTGGCGATAGTTTAGGAGGCAACAAGAATTTAAACCATATTTGAAGCATGCTTAAGAAGAAATGTACTCTTTTTCCTTAACTACTTTCCACTTAATTTTTCTAATAAGATTTTATTAAGACATATTGTAAGAGATGGACATCTACATGACTGTTATGAAACCTATCATTTACCATAATTGATGTCATGATTGATTTCATCAGAAGATTTTCAAGACACAAATAAGTCAATGAAAAAGGAAAGATTGATTAACAATGAATTAGGTTAAATTTATTACTTTAATTCCTTTTCATTGGCATCCTTTGGAGAAGCAATTTACACTACATTGTTTCTCCTCAAAGATCAAAATTTTCATATTATCTATATTATTGCCGATGGATTATTTT
Source organism: Lithospermum erythrorhizon (assembly GCA_019722365.1). NCBI lineage: Eukaryota > Viridiplantae > Streptophyta > Magnoliopsida > Boraginales > Boraginaceae > Lithospermum > Lithospermum erythrorhizon. Next base: position 26,077 of record JADFUC010001658.1, read on the forward strand.
CACAAGTATGATATAGAAACTACTATAGGATGAAGAAGGACATGGGATGGGGAGAAACACTCCAAGAAGGAAATCGGAAAGACTACAAGATTGTTTGGCTGCCAACAAGTGTCGGTTGTTTATTAAATTTAAAGGATATTGTTATCAATACTTTTAATTCAGTTCCATGTAATATCCTTGAAGTCTAAAAACCAATTTCTAATGATTAATAATAGATTTGTATAAAAAAAAATTATATTTGGATGTAACCAACGTTACGTTAAAAAAAAAATCGGGTCGGCGGTGGAATGGGAATGTAGTATAAATGTTCGGAATAAATCGATGTGCGAGAGACTAGTATTATATGAGGAAGGAAGTAGTAGTTTTATGTCATGGGAAATTTTACATTTGGAATCGGTTTCGTTGAGATTTAAATGCGGAAAATTGAGAGAAATTAGCAGAAGCTTAGAGACGGGACTATTGTCTTAAATATCTTCTAAATCCTTATCAATAACGTAAATCTGTGAAGCAAAAAATCTTCTTCTTAACTTCTTGGAGTTGGCGAGAATCCGGCTACTCCCGTTTGAAGTTTTCTTTTCGTTTACTCTTCGATTGTTCTTCGAGCCTTCCAGATCGTTGGTTGAATATCTTCCCATAAATAAATGCTACTTTGAATTATGGTAGAAAAGTTCAAATCTTTTGGGATATTTACATTTAGAATACGTAGTATGAATGTCGTTTGTGATAAGCAAAATTCATGCATCCTAGGATCCTGAATGATATAAATTACTCTAAAATACATAATTAACAATTATGAATATAAGAGTTAACTACGAGAGATACCCAGGTGGGGAAATCATCTCCAAATCTTTCACGAAGCCTCCTTTGAATTCGTCGTTGGTGACGAATGTAATTACTGGTTGGTGCGAGGAGGTTGGATCTTTGTGTTTGCTAGAAGACATGGGTTGATTGAATGAAAAATTAAGAAAATTTCCCGATTCCTCGCTTGATATTTTAGAGCCATGAGAGAGAAAAATGGAGGAGGTAGGTTTTTTCGTTTAAACTGAAAACATGATGAAAAGCACAATAAGTTTCTTTATATGGAATTGAACCTAAAAGCCAACCGAATAGCTTAATGAGCCGACGTTAAATTTAATTACTTAGTTAAGTAAAATCGGCTTATTTATGATTGTTAATAGTAAGCTAACGAAGTTACTAACAGCTTCAAACTAAGCTATCGAATTAATTCAATTAACTAATTAATTAATTCGGATTCATCAATTTATATTTTACATTATCGATAAAAATCGATTGAGAATATTCGTTGATTCTGATCAACTCCTGATTTACTTGAAATGTAGTTAATTTCATACATGAAATATAATCAACGTCATTTGTGTAGTATTAATGACACTTGAAGCTCGAGATAATAGTAAGTTGTATAATAATAATAATTGACGATTGCTATTATTATAGCGATTAATGAGTAAGATCGCTTCATAACCCTTAGAATTATCATGAGAACCCCAAACTAGTAATATCTGATTCTTAAGGTGAACAACTAAGTTCCGGTAATCATATTTAACTTGACGTTAAATGAATTGATACCTGATTATGCATGACGGGCTTAATAAAGAGAGGCCAATTCTCATTGATTTCCAACAATTTCATAGGTTTTGACATGGTTGACTTTTAGTTGACTTTTGTTAGAATTGAATTTAATTGTGTTTTAAGTTTGTTATGGGTAGTATGATGAATATAAGTAGTTAATTCGTGAGTGAAGATCTTTGTTTGAGGATTTTGGTGATAGGTTGACTTTTTCTAGGTTAGTTGACTTTTGTTGTTGACTTTTTTATAAGACTTTTAAATGTGTAGGGGTTAATTTGGGACCTTATTGTAGTTGTTGTAAGGTTAGAATTGTGATTTATAATCGATTAGAGGGGGTTAGGTTGAGAAAGTGTGATTGGTAAGTTGAGTAGTAATTGAGATTTTGGAGTATAGGTTGTTAATTATGGACTTGAGGGTTAAATAAGATGACTTATAAGTTGATTTGAAATGTTAAAGTGATAAGGTGGAAATTTTAGAGGGGGCCGATTGGGTTGTGTCCGACGGGTTGTTATTTCGTTGTCTTGTGCGTCGTTTTTAGACCGTTTAACGATTGTTCGAGCAGGTTGGTAATGTATATTCTAGGCATGAGTATAGTAGTAGGTTTTGATTTGTACTTTTCCGAATTGTTTTTGTTAGGCGTTGATCGTGGAAAGAGGCGATTACCGTGATTGTTTTTTCGCGAGGATTTTGTGGTAGCTAGCAGAGGTGAGTACTTATCTCGCGGGTCTTCCGCTGCGTCTTACTTTAAATTGTGTGAAACATGTGGAATTTGTTGTATGATTATGTGTGGTGATTTGTGTGAGCCATGATATGATTATGTGATTTTATTTACGTAGCGTTGAAGATTTGCTTGAGGTAAGTAATAGGCTTGAACTTTCAACTACGTTTCTTATGTTACATGGAGCATCGGCATTTCGGTGTTAAGGTAGTGCTTTGTCGGCAACATTAACTACATGGCTTGGCCGGTTACGATTGATTTTTGAGTTGTGAGATGTTTTAGGCGTACTTTGATATTGTTTAGAATAAGAGTAGTTAGTTGTTGGGAGGTGTTGGTTGGAGTTATGCGTGAGCTTTGAGGGGTGGCTTGAGTATTAGGATATGACCTATGGTTGGGATGATCGGGGTTAGATGGCTCTCGCTTCTTTGCGAGGATATGTGGCCTATTGGGCACCTCTTCGGTATAAGTGCGGTTTGGCCTTATCTTGATATGAGTGCGGTTTTGTAATAACCCATAAGTTGAAAAAAATTTACAGAATTTTCGATTATTGATTGGGACAATTGATAGTATAAATAATTTCGATGATAATATTATTTAAATATTATTTGGCCAGAATACGTTATAATAATTTAGTAGTTTTTGCCATAAGAGAATTTTATCTTTGGAATCGGGTTCGTTGAGATTTAAGTACGATAAGCGGAGAAATTAGCAGAGCGGGACTAGAATCTTTAAATATCATCCATACTTATCTTCATCATCCTGACACTTCATTTCTTATTTTCCTTCTATTTTGGCGAGATTTACGCACTCGCCTTAAAATTTCTTAACACCATTCTCTCTTCGATTGTCGCTCAGGCTTCAGGTGTTTTGTAGAATATCGTTCTCCACAGTCCTTTCCTACGAGTTAAGGTATGAAAGTTAAAATCTTTTTTGAGATATTTACTTGGGTTTTTGATATAGTTGAATTTTCCATAATTCAATTTTATGATGAATCTTAGTTGGTTATGGGTTACGTGATGTATATAAGTGATGAATTCATGATTTAAGAGAAGGTGGATTTGAGGATGTTATGAATTGATTGACTTTTCTAGGTTTAAGGTTGACTTTTTTGGGTGATAATTTTATAAGACTTTAAATGTGTAGGGAGTTAATTGGGACCTTATTGTAATTTGTGTGAGGTTAAATCGGTGATTTAAAATTGATTAAAAGCCCGATTAGGTTGAAAAAATATTAAATTTTCAAGTTGAGATATAATTGATATTTTGGAGTATAGATTGTTAATTAGGGACCTGTGATTAACTAGAATGACTTATAAGTTGAGTTGTAATGATAAAGTAATAAGATGGAATTTTGGGGATCGATTTGGTTGTGTCAGTGGGATTATAATTCGATAGTTTACCCGTCGTTCCGATTAGGGATTGGTAATGTTTGATACAGGGCGTAATTCTTGGTATTAGTTCACAGTATACTTTAAGGTGTTGTTAGGCCTTAACGAGGAAGGGCACGTTGCGTGATCAGCGTTCTTCTGAGGACTTTGTGATAAGTAGTAGGGTGAGTCTTTATCTAGCGGGTGTTACCTGCGTACTTACTTTAAGTGCAATGAACATGTTATTGTGGAATGCGATTGTGAGAATGATATGCGTGTCATTGTGTTATGATTGCGTGAGAATGATATACATGTATTGTTGTATGATTATGCGTGATTCATTTGTGTGAGCCGTGATATGATTGTAAGAGATTATATACGTAGCGTTGAAGATTTAGCAGGGGTAGTAATGGCTTGAACTTGACTTATATTTCTAATTTTAAATGACGCTTGTAAACACTTTGTTGTATTCACAATGGCCTTGTCGGCACTTGTATATTTACATTGGCTTGTCGTGATTGTGTTTGACTACGATTGTGAGGATGTTTTAGCTGTGTGCTTGGATATTGTTTGGGAGTAGAGTAGATGGTTATTGAGAGGTGATGGTTAGAGTTATGTATGTCTTGAGGTGACTTGAGTATTAGGATATGACCCTAGAATTGGGATGGTTATGGGTTAGGTGGCTCTTTAAGAGGTTATTTGCTCGAACTTTATACGTCGGTATAAGGCGTTGTTTAATGCTTTATACGTCGGTATAAAGAGCATTATTAATATCGAACTTTATCGTCGGTATAAGGCGTTGTGTATCGACTTTATACGTCGGTATAAAATGGGTGTATATCTGACTTTATCGTCGATTATAAGGCGTTGTGTATCGGCTTTACTCGTCAGGGTATAAGACCGTTGTGTATCGAACTTTTATACGTCTCGGTATAAGGCGTTGGTTATCATTTTATCTTCGGTATAAGGCGTTGTAGATTGTGAATTGGCTTATGGACATTAGGGATTAGAATAGGACAATTATCAGTTGATGAGTGATTGATGACTAGAATATAGTTTTTGTTGGGTCTCTTGTGGTTGTAATTTCTTGTGAAGGTTTGGTGTGACTTTTTATTCGTTGAGTTGTATTCGTTGTGAAACCCTATATTACATGTTATGCCGTATGATGTATTAGAATTGTCTTTTGTAAGTATAAATATGGCTGTTAGGCCAGTCCCAGGTTGTATATCATATATATCGTATTTGACTCTATGTTAATTTGTTGTGTCGTGGCGTATGGTTTTGATTCAGTGTTAAGTTTCGCTCAAGAGCTTGCAGCCCACCGTTTTGGGCGGCATTTAAATTTGTGCTAGGTTGTGAACTGACTAGTTGAGCCGAGGGAAGGCATTGGAGAGTTGTTAGAGTGGTAGGTGAAGCGTCGGGTGGCGAGAGGATCCTCATGGTCCCGATTTTTATGTGTCAATGTTTTGATTGTTGTACTTTATTTTCAAACTTTAGCATCGTGGGTTGTCATTTTATTAAAGTACGATCTTTACTATAGCTTTTGTAGCTGCTTGGCGGTACTATTTAATTGGGATATATTTGTATATATATGGAGTTGGTTGGTTAGATATACTTTGATGGGTAGCAAATTTTTAAATTGAGATTATTTTGGAAATATTATATGTCACAATATTTTGAAGGAAGCAGTAGTTTTAAGCGGAATTAGATCCGGCCGGTTTGGTGATTAAATTGTTCAGTTATAATGAAGCTACTTTCAGGCCAGTAGGCGCAGGCGGAGTCGTTACAATTTGGTATCGAGCTTAGGTTTGATTATTTGGGTATACGTGGTTGTGGTAATAGGCTTTTTTTCATTGAGTCTCGTTGTGGTGGTGTCTTTTTTTGTAGAAGTCTTGATTTTTTTTAGTTTGTTGCATGAAGCTGTTGAGGATGCTACTTTGAGTTAAATGGTAGAGGTAGATCGAGAGGTGCTGAGGGTAGGCTTAGGGAGGCCGGATTGGTAGGGGTATAGGCATTGATGAGTATAGCGGGGACGGCGGGGTCGGTACGTGCCACGAGGCGAGTTGGGGAGTAGACCTCGTAGGGAGAGTGAATGCTCGGGTGGCCGGGCAGCCCGGAGGTCAGTCCCAGAGCAAGTTGTTTGGCCAGGTTTTGGAAATCCTCCAGTTTTGGGGGAGTTCGCCCAGTCCAGCTATTGAGTTCGTTCGGGATATGAAGTCCATTTTGAGCTATGGGGATTGTAGGTGAGATGAGATGAAGTTTGCAACTTATGGCTGTGAGGTGCCAGCGGTGGTGGGAGAACAGGCCGCGTCCGATTGTGAAGGAGATCTTTGTGTCACGGAGGGGTTTGTTGAGGCTGCTTGGGAGATTAATGCTGAGACCAGCGTGGTAACTTTGGAGAGGGCGATTTCAGCATTTCGAGGGGCCAGTGCAGTGAGGAGTGCGAGAAGCTTGATTGTGAGATGTGCCGACTCTTTCACATTTATGCATCAGGTAGAGGCAAAGAAGATCCTGAGTTCGAGGATGGTTTTGACGTGGGAGGTACGTCCGCAGAGATATCGTGATGACTTTCACCACCGATTTCCGTCGTGAGGAATGCGACCTTGAAGATGGAAATGGAGTTAGATGAGCAGAGGTGAGTGGATCGAAGAAGGTGAGCTTGAGACTTCGATGCAGATAGGCTGCGATTCAGAGTTCGAGGAGAGGAGGAGACGGACCAGTAGTCTGGAGCGGGGAATTCACTGATCCATGGCGGTCGCCCAGCTATTAGGCTCTTACAGCGAGAATTACTGCAGATCCGGTGAGTTTGAGTGGGCTTTCGGTTGAAGATATCCATTGTTTCCGATGTGGCGATTTAGGCACCTGAAGCGGGATTCTTAGGAGATAAGTGATATTATGTTACAGCCAGAGCCTTTCATGATTGCCCAGTTTTCGAGGGATGGAAATTGCTCCCAGGGTGTTTTGTTTTTTTTCATTCGTATGTGCATTGTAGTTCTGGGTTGTAGTCGAGGATTCACGAGAAATTTCGGGGTCAAAAATTTTATTAGGTGGGTAGGTGCAATAACCGCTACGTTGAAAAAAAAAATTTAAATTTTCGATTGGTGGGACCAGTGATAGTATAAATAATTTCGATGATAATATTATTTCGTAAATTATTTGGCGAATTCGTTATAATTTAGTAGTTTTGCCATGGAAAATTTTATCTTTGGAATGGGTTCGTTGAGATTTAGAATGCGATAGGAGAAATTAACGAAACCGAGCGGGACTCGAGTCTTTTAAATATCTATCCATACTTATCTTCCACATCATCACCAGCCTTCATTTTCTTCTTAACTTCCTTCGTGTTGTGAGATTTACCCTCCCTTAAAAATTTCTTAACCCACAATTTATATAACGATTGTCGCTCAGGCCTTCAGTCGTTTGTAGAATGTCGTTCTCCCAATCGCTTCTCTTCGAGTTAAGTTATGAAAGTTCAAAGTCTTTGAGATATTTCTTGGGTTTTTGATATAGTTGAATTTTCCATAATTCAATTTTTATGATGAATCTTGGTGGATTTATGGGTTACGTGATGTGTATAAGTGATGAATTCATGATTTAGAATTCGTTTGAGGGATGTTATGGTCGAGTTCACTTTTCTAGGTTTAGGTTGACTTTTGGGGTGATAATTTTATAAGACTTTAAATGTGTAGGGATTTTAATTGGGACACTTATTGTAGGCATTGTGAGGTTAAATCGGTGATTTAAAATTGATTAAAGCCGATTGGGATTTGAAAAAAGTAATATTTTTCAAGTTGAGATATAATTGATATTTTGGAGTATAGATTGTTAATTAGGGACCTGGCGGTGCTAGAATGACTTATAAGTTGATTTGTAATGATAAAGTAATAAGATGGAATTTTAGCGGGGGATCGATTTGATTTGTGTCAGATGGGATTATAATTCGATAGTTTGCAAATGCGTGTTAAAATAGTTTAGAAATCATTTGATTAGAGTTGGTAATGTTTATTCTAGGGCGTAATTCTTGGTATTGGATTCTGAGTATACTTTAAGGTGTTGTTAGCAATAGCGGAAAGGGGCATTACGTGATCGCGTTCTTCTGAGGACTTTTGTGATAGCTAGTAGAGGGGTGAGTACTTATCTCGCGGGTGTTACCACGTACTTACTTTAAATTGTGTGAACATGTTATTGTGAAGTGCGATTAGCCGCCCGAGAATGATGTACATGTCGTTAATTTATCATTACATTGAGAATGATATACATGTAATTGTTGTATGATTATGTGTGATTCATTTGTGTGAGCCATGATATGATTATGTGATTATATTCTGTTGAAGATTACTTGAGGTAAGTAATAGCTTGAACTCCCAACTTATATTTTTTATTTATGTGGCCTTGTCGGCAGCATTGTATTCTGGCCTTGTCGGCATGTATTTACGTGGCCTTGTCGATTGTGTGTTTGGCTGATTGTGAGATGTTTTAGGCGTAGCAGATATTGTTTGGGAGTAGAGTAGATGGTTATTGAGAGGTGATGGTTAGAGTTATGTATGTCTTTAGGTGACTTGAGTGACCGGATGACGACCACAGAATTGGGATGGTTATAGGTTGAGTGGCTCTTTAAGAAGCGTTATTTATCGACTTTATACGTCGGTAGTTTATCATTTTTATATGTTGGTATAAGAGCGTTGTGTAGCTTTATGCATTCGGTATAAGGCGTTGCCTTATCATTTTTATACGTCGGTATAAGAGCGTTGTGTATCAGCTTTATACGTCGGTATAAGGCGTTGTGTATCATTTTATACGTCGGTATGAGCATTATTATTATCGACTTTATACGTCGGTATAAGGCGTTGGTTATCGACTTTATACTTCGGTATAAGAGCTTTGGTTATCGACTTTATCTTCGGTATAAGGCGTTGTAGATTAGTTAGAACATGTTGCATCGAGGATTAGAATCGGATGGTATCCCAGTTGATAGTGATTGATGGTTAGAATATAGTTTTGTTAGGTCTCTGTATTTGTAATTTCTTGTGGTTTTGGTGTGACTTTTATTCGGTGAGTTGTATTCGTTATTGAGACCACATATTACATGTTATGCCATGTGATGTATTAGAATTGTCTTTGTAAGTATAAATGGCTACATTTAGGTAGTCGGTTGTATATCTATATATATGCGTATTTGACTCCCCATGTTAATTTGTTGTGTCGTAGGCGTATGGTTTAAGTTGCGCGATTGTTAAGTTTATTTAAAAGAACTTCATGAGAACTGTACATTTCGTTTGGGCGGCATTTCGTTTTGTGCTAGGTTGACGGGCAGTAGTTGAGCCGGGAAAATTTGTTGGAGAGTTGTTCAGAGTGAATTTGGAGTGAAGCGTCGGTGTGAGAGGATCCTCCCATGATCTAATTTTGATGTCAAATATTTTGATTGTTGTACTTTATTTTTCAAACTTTAGCACTTATCGGCGATTTGCAGATTTTGTATTCTGATGCGATCTTTACTCTCTTTTTGTAGCATATGACATTACTATTTAATTGGGATATGTTGTATATATGGGTTAGTTAGTTAGATATCCCTTTGATGAATTTGTAAATTTTAAAGTATGATTATTTTTTGGAAGCAGTAGTTAAGCGAATTAGATCCGTCGGTTTAGTGATTACGGTGTTCGGGATTATAATGACTACTTTCAGGCCGGCCGACTGGGGAAGTAGTCGTCTGAGTTTGGCCTTGTACTAGGGTATAAGAATGCGGTTTGGCCTTATACTCGGTATAGTGCGGTTTGGCCTTATACTACGGTATAAGTGCGGTTTGGCCCTTATCTTGCGGTAGAAGTGCCCCGGTTTTGGCCTTATCTTCGGGGTATAAGAGCCGGTGTGATTATCTATGACCACTGCTTTGTGTGCATTGTTGGTGTTGGCCTTATACTCACGGTATAAGGCGGTGTTTATTAGCGATTGGTCGTCCTGGCGGGTAGGCGGATTGAGCATATGGAGTAGGGTGGGTATAGTTGTGGAGATATGAGATAGATGGCTTGATGGTAGAGTTATAGTGGATTGTTGAGTCTGTGATTTTATTACGGTGATTGCATGCCTTATTGAGACTTTGTATTATATCTTGACATGTTATGCACGAGACGCTTTTTGATTCATTAGGCTACTAGCTCACAGAAGTTCGGAGGAGGGCAGTTAGCGAGTAGATCTGGCGAGGATTCTTGGTGCTCCGACGGATTCTTAGGAAACATTCCACCGCTCATACACACGGTGGATGCACTGCGAAGATCGGCGAAGTCCCGAGTGGTCTTTTCGGGGTTCGGAGAGGTATCGGTATTGCCGTTGTGGCGGTTGGGCACGGGCGGATTTTCGGGAGGGGTGATCATGTGTTATCGATGCCGGCCAGGGACATCTGGCCGGATTGTTTCCAAGAGGCGGAGTGCTAGTACTTGACGCGGTCGGCCTTTGCAAGGCGGTTATGAGGAAGTCGTGGTGAGGTTATTTGGGCCTTGCGTGGAAATTTTGGGGATCTGGAGGCTGGAGGGACCTCGAAAGAATGCGAGTGGGTAGCGGTAGGCGGGCCGGTCGGGAGCGGTCGTGCCGTTACTCGTCGGGAGGCCTGGGGATACCCCAGTGGTGGCGGGTACATTGTGCTTGTGTGATATTGAGGCTTGAGTGTTGTTGTTTGATTGCAGGCTGCAGCGTTAGCACTACCGAGTTTTATTTACTTTATACGTATGTTGTGTGCCACTATCTGCTTGAGATTATGACACCCGATAGAAGTCGGTTGTAGTTAGACTTGTATATAGGGAGGCGTCGCTTTGAGTGTATGTGGTCGGAGTTGTTATACGATAGGTTACTTGAATTTGAGCTTTTTGATTTGTCTTATCTTGGGGATGGATTGAGGTTGGGAAGCTTGTCATGAAATAATTGATTGCCATCGGAGTTACTTTCGTGAGTTCGGGGAGACGGATATCCGATTCGTGGGGAGACAGAAGGTTACGCCTTAGTTTTGTATCCCGGTAACTTGAGGCTAGGAGGTTGATGGGAAAGGTTGTGTTGGGTTCTTAGGCTATGTGATTGATTTGAATAGAGAATAGAGTGATTAGAGGATGTGTGGGGTTGTTAGAGAGTTCGAGGATGTAACTTTCACTGAGGGAGGCACAAGGATTGCCACCGAAAGGGAGATCGAATTTGCTATCGAGGTTATTCACAGTGCGGCGCTAATTTCTATTCCGCCCGTGTCGGATGGCCCAGTAGGAGTTCGGGGAGTGAGACTTCGATTCACGGGGAGTTGTTGGAGAAAGGATTACCAGGCAGGTGTATCTCGGGTTGAATAAAGTGACCATTAAAAACCGTCACCACTGCGAGAATTGTGATTTGTTTGTCGGTGAAAGATGCCAAAGGTGTTCTCGAGATTGATTTGATGCAGTTATCGCCGATTGAGGATCAAAAGGGGATGATATTCGAAATGTTTCGATGCCATTATGGGCATATGAGTTTATGGTGATTCCGTTTGAATTTGACGAATGCACGGCGGCCTTTATGGATTTGATGAGCAGGGTGTTTGAGGTATACGGATGAGTTTGTGGTGGTATTAGGTGTGATATTACGATATATTCTAGAGGGAGGAGGAACATGAGAGGCATTTGCGAGATTGTGTTAAAGGACCTTGAGCAACACCGGTTCTATGCCAAGTTTTCCAAATGTGAGTTACGGTTGGCGGAGTGCAATTCTTAGATGCATGTTATTTCGAGGCGAGGGTATTTTGTTGATCGAGAAGGTGGAGGTTGTGAACAATTGGGAGCGTCATGAGAGTGTGGCGAGGTTAGGAAGTTTAGGGTTAGTGGTTCTTATAGGAGATTAAATCAAGTTCTTTTCCTTGATTGCGGCGCCATTGACGGAGTTGACGAGAGAAAAGGGGTTCCGTTTATTTGGGATGATGTGTGAGGGCGCCCGGGGATCTTTAAAGGGGAAGTTGACTTGGTACCAGGTGTTGGCGATACCGTGCAGTTCGAGGGGCTCGTGATTTATAGTGATGAGTTTGTGTTGGTATCTGGATGAGTTTGTGGTGGTATTCATTGATGATATTAGATATATTCGAGAGGAAGGAGGAGCATGAGAGGCATTTTGCAGGGTAAAGTGTTGAAGGCATGAGAACTGACACAGTTGTATGCCAAGTTTTCCAAATGTGAGTTCGGTTGAGAAGAAGGTGCAATTCTGCCAGGTAAATGTTATTTACAGTGATTATTTGTGTTGATCCATGAAGGTGGAGGCCATGGAACAATTGGAGCGTCCGAGTGTGGTAGGGTGAGGAGTTTTTGAGGTTAGGCTGGTTAGTATAGGAGATTACGTGAGGACTTACTCTTTTTGATGTGACGCCCGTTGACCCGGGTTGACCGAAGGGATTCCACTTTATTTGGGATGATGATTGTGAGGGCTGGCCGGGATGTTAAAGGAAAAAGTTGACTACTTTGCTTTCGAGTGTTACTTGATACCGTGCAGTTGGGGCTATGTGATTTATAGCGATGCTTGGCGCGGGGATTAGGGTGTGTTACGTCTGAGAATGGGAAGGTGATTGCCTATCTTTCCCGACAATTGAAAAATTACGAAAGAAGCTATCCGATGATCTTGAGCTAGCGGCGATAGTCTTTTGCGTTGAAATTATTGGAGACCTTATACGTATGGGGTTAAATGCAGTTTTCTTGTCATAAGAGTTTGAAATATCTTCAGCCAGATTTGAATTTGAGAGGCGAGAGGAGGTGGATGGAGTTCATCAATTGATTATGACTTGACTATTAGTACCACGGGAAAGGCAAATGTATTAGGCGTCTTATTTGAGTAGAAATCAAAAGATCCGAGAGATAAGATAAAGCGGTGATCGATTTTGATGTCGGTAGAGATGGAGGGTACTGCCCGTATGAGAGTTAGAGCTAGTGCTTGTGGATCGAATCTTAGAGTTGCTGATGGCGAGATGAGAGGCTGCTTTGGGGTTATCGATACGGACATGAGAAATGGGAGTCGAGATCCGGATTTCACGGTTGGCGAGTGATGGAGCCTTGAGGATGGATGGCCAGTTATTAGGTATTCGGATGAGGCGAGGAGGAGATTCTTGATGAGGGCTCGTAATGCTCACATAAGCGTGCGCGGGTAGCGCTTGAAGATGTCTGGGGATTTGAGGTTGACTTATTGGTGGCCGGGAATGAAGAGAGAGATCGCAGAGTTAGTAGCAAAGTGTTTCGTTTGTCAGCAGGTGAAGGCCGAGCATAGGCATCCTGCGGGTTTGTTGTAGACTCTTCCTATTCCGGAGTGGACATGGGAGAATATTGCCATGGACTTCGTGTTTGGAAGCTTCTAGGGCGTCGGCGACATGATGGGATTTGGGTGATTGTTGGTAGGATTGTCGAAGTCGCTTTCATTTCCTACCTATTAGATCTGAGATGGGCTGAGAAACTAGAGAGGATCTATGTGAATTCAGTTGTGAGTTGCGGGGTTCGGTGTCGTCATTTCGACATGAATTCACTTGGAGGTTACGGGGGTGTCCGGGAGGCAGGGGACTAAAGTAGAGTTGAATACATCTTTTCATCCCCAGGAGCCAGATGGGCAATGGGAAGTGATATGGGCGTTGGAGGATAATAACAAAGATGCTTTGTGTTACGAATTTCTCAGGAGGTGGGACGATGAGTTACCCAGATAGAGTTAAAACACAGCCGACAACTTCCGTACTAGCATTGAGATGGCACCTTTTGAGGCGTTGTATAGGCGAGAGGTGTCGCGGCTCAGGTTTGTTGGAATGAGGTAGGAGAGAAGGTTCACGGTTACGAGTTGGTCGAGGTGGAGGCGGATCGAGGTTGATTCGCGGCGTCGAGGGGCGGCTCGGGGATAGGCAAGGGAAAGAATGTAAATCATAGCGGAAGTAGACTTGTCGTTTGAGGTCGGCGACCGTGTGTTCTGAGATACATCCCCGTGGAAGGGTGTGATGCGATTTGGGAGGAAAGGGAAGTTGAGTCCTCGTTATATTGGGCCGTTTGAGATCCTTGGGAGAGTTGGCTCGTGGCTTATCGGTTGGCGTTGCCTCCGAGTTTAGATAGGATTCGTAATGTGTTCATTTATTACATTTGAGAAGTATATCACGGCAAGTCGCGTATTCTGCTTCAGCTTACAGTGGGCTCGAGGAGACCTCACGTTTGAGGAAAGACGGTGGGGGAATGCGGACCGGAAGAAGGTTTGAGGAGTAAAGGTAGTGGCGTAGTGAAAGTTACGTGGAGGTCGGTGTAGAGGCGACTTGGGAGCGTGAGGATTGTTAGCCTAGATATAACTTAGGGGGTGAATAAGGTTTAAAATTAAATTATTATCTTTTGAGGTTTTAATTTAATAATGCGGAATTAACAAGCGATAGGAATGAGGTAATTCGATAGACCGACTACCCAATTTCGAGAATGATTAGTCGAAAATTAAACAAACAAAAATATGATTAGCTAAAATAACAAGAATACTTGAAAGTAAAGGCAAGATAGAAGGCGATGCAGCTGTTTTAGCTGACTGGTTCCTCTTCTTCAGAATGACTTTCGACCTCGGGATTTTGGCAAAGATAACTAGTTCTTGAAGGTGTTTTGATTGCAACGGCGACTATACCAGAGACTATTATCGAAACAGCCTCCAACCCAGTGACCCAGGCTACCGCTAAGGATTTTGACTTTTAATCTGCCTAGTTAGGAACCCGAAATACCCTCTTGGGATTTCAAACTAGCTGCTCCAACTAGGAATATTGAGCCACAATGCTACGCTTTAACAAGGATTTCCACTAAAACACAATTGAGTGATTTAGGTAATACAAATTAGCACACTAGGAAACTCTGCAAGATAATGAAGATTAAATGTGAGAGTTATTGACTTTGCCTTTTTGAATTTGAAGGATTTAATGCATGAGAATTAGCTAAAAAAGGTAGGTGTTTTAAAAGCCAGAAGGTGACTTATATAATTTTAAAATAAGTGGCGTCTGGCGCATCGGGGCCCATCGAGACCGGGGGTCTCGATGAGCTACTCCCGATAGAACTTGATGCAGCGGATATAAATCATTACGTGTAGACCATCGAGGCGGGTCTCACGATGGACTTATCGGGGGTTACCCTCTCGATGGGGTCTCGTCGTCGGGACCTTGAGCGAGACCCGGCCCTGCAGTGGGGTCTCGATGGTCGGGATGTTTTCTCTTCCCAATAAGGATCGTTTCAGACGATTCTGCCGAAACAAAATGACAGGTCATTTGTATGAGCCTTAATAATGAATCCAATCTATACTTAGGATTAGAAACTACGGACTATCAATTTTAAGCAATACATAGGTGGCACTTAAAAGTCATTTCTCTCATACTTAAAACAACATATACTAAAGTGTAGAGTTTCGCACAAGCCTTTTATTACAAAAAAAAAGACCACAATCTAAGCTTGGCGTTTGTTAGACTCGTCCCAGGCCTCGAGCATCCCGATCAACTCTTTAAAAAGCGCTTGAACTTATTTAGAATAAACGATTACACGTTCACTTGAAAATGGGATTATTTCGTTTAAACAATTTGTTATCTTCAAAAGGTTTGAATCGAATACCATTATTCATGAAACTCACTTTTTGATGATAACAAATTGACTATCTTAAGGGGCAAAGAAATATAGAACTGTGACTCACACTCGACATAAGATTCCCAAAGTTTTCTTCTGAGGAAATAGAACATTAATAACCATGGATGATATATCAGCAAAGCATTAAATAATGTCACGAAATAGGTATGCAACATTCAACGTATCATAAGAAAATATATGATCAAGCATAAGTACACTAAACAGGATGTCACAAAAGGGGGCACCAGCATTAAAAGCTAAACAAGAAACAAGCTAGCGTAAAAACATAAGGGTCAGCCGTGAGTCCTCCCAATTTATCTTGGGACCACAGCTACCCATATCAAAAGAAAGGCCCATTGCGTCCTCCTCATGCTCATCATCAAGAATGTAGTCACCAATGCAATACCGAATGGTAATTGGATGTAGTAGAAGCGGATGTGAACTAGGATACGCCTCCCGGTAGTAGCAGCACCATACCAAATCGTCCGAATGCTCAAAGAATTTCTTGTTGGCCTTGGTCCTCTCATTTGAATCCCCGAAACATGAGAGGAACTTCAGTATTCCTTTGACATAATTCTTGAGCTTCTTAGTTTCTTTGAGAAGTGTCTCTTGCCCTTTCATGAGTTGCAACGATTATCTTGATGACTTGTTGCCTCCATTGCAAACTCATTTGTAGAGTCTCGTGATCTTGGAACATTTTGCCTACATTTTCCGTGAGGGCTTTCATGTCCAATTATCATGCTTCTTAGCACCATTTTATCGCTTTGTGTCAAATCCTAAATAAATCATTATCACCGTCATCCACAATCTGGGATCCTCGAATCACTCGACCTTGAAACCATTTCCTGCCCTTGCATCATGGGTGTGGCCTATCGAGGGCATACCTCTTGGAAATACTCTATCGCCTCCCGAGGATTCCATGATGTGGGTAGTGGCATCCGTAGGGTAGAGTGAGTGAGCTTTTAGTACATTACCCGTGGGTGGCCCAGCGTGGAAAGCAATAAGAATGGGAAGATTGATGCGTTCTCGGAGCATGAATTTGTAGGTTAAAGAATTGACCACTCTACTTGGATTTCTATCTTGAGATCCGACGGGTACTAAGGACTTGACAAAACATGTGCTACTTAATCTCGCCTCCCGGTATCTGATGTAGAGCAAGGCAATGTGTCTGACCATTGTTTAAGATTTGTTTTAACATTAGATATAGACATAGGCTTCGATCTATTTCGCCGAATAGCATCATATGCATAACTAGAAAATCCATTCGAGGACAACCCAGAGTAACACAAAGTTTCTCATTTTGTACTTTCGAATGTCACTCCCATTATATTCCAACTTGAGTTAAGATTATTACTCACCCCAGGAGTTTGAACAACAGCATGCTCATAAAAGAAATAGACCCCGTCAGGAAAAATAATATGACTTACCCAAAACTTATAAACTTTTGGGCCTTGTGAATCCAATGTGTGCCTAGAAATCGCCTCCGTCGTAAAGTACCCATCTAGGATGGTTGTTTTATGACAATAAACTTTTGCCTACTTGATGGCAAAACATTTAGATTTTCACTTCTTTGTGGATTTGAAAGAACTCTTGATAAGAACCACTTGATTTGAGGATTTGGGATTTTGGGTTGCTTGCCTCTTTTAGTGGGTTTAGTAGGATTTGAGGCCATTTTATTGGAGATTTTTGAAGAATGTAGTAAATTTGTGAATTAAATTGATAAAGGACAACTTTGGATGGTGTTGATGAAATTGGTGGAAAAGGCGGTTATAGGATGAATTAGGGTTGAAATTTTGTGATTTTGTGTTGAAATGGGGTAGAAATGGCTGAGGAGGTATATAAGGCGATTCGCGAGACCCATTCGAAGGTAGAGTGCCAGTAAGAATGCCGATATAGGCGGTTTCACGGTGGTTATTTCGCCGCCAGAGACCCACATTCGAGAGAAGTGCCGATGAGCTATAGGCAGACGAGGGTTAATTTGCATAGAGGGGCACCATCGAGGAAGCGGGGAAGTCTCGATGGGAGGTCTCGATGGGGGCGTATTTCTTTGGAGGTTATATCCGCCGTAGAACCCGATCAACTTGAGGGTCTCGATGGGGTCTCAGCAAACTAGGTAAGGAGTTCAGCGATTAGCATGATAATCCCAATCGTCCGCATTCAACCGACAAACCAACCCGACCTGCTTAGTTTTAGCAACCATCCACAGTGCACTCTCCAAAATCCAATAAAACTAACATGTACCGCCGATACACAGCGAAGCGGAGCACCATGACGACAACATCATGACAATCAAGCAAGCGATTCGCGCGTCGGACAATTTTATCATTTGGCTTATCGTCCCGAAAAATTGACACAATTTAAACACATAATGCATATGATTCAAGGCATACAAGACATGAAAAACAAGGTTACTT
This sequence comes from Lithospermum erythrorhizon, assembly GCA_019722365.1. NCBI lineage: Eukaryota > Viridiplantae > Streptophyta > Magnoliopsida > Boraginales > Boraginaceae > Lithospermum > Lithospermum erythrorhizon. The sequence goes on from JADFUC010001658.1 coordinate 43,759, forward strand.
ACTAGAAAGATCAGCATCTAGCTGCGCCTAATGCGGTTAAATTGATCATCGGGTAGTGGTTTTGTGAATATCATGAGTTGATCATTTGTTCCACGAACGCCCAGATCAATGTTCCGCTTCTTTCGCGTGATCGGATGAAATGATAGCGGATCTCGATGTGCTTGAATTTTCGAATGTTGTACGGATTTTTTGCAATGTTGATGGCCCAGTGTTGTCATGCTCACCAGGAACTTGATTATACTTGATCCGAAGTCCCTCTGATGTTTGTTTCATCAAGCGCTTGAGCATGATTTCCAACCGCCACATACTCGGCCTCCGCCATTGATAGTGCCACGCTGTTTGTTTCTTGCTTGACCGTGAGGGTAAGGCTATGTCGATGAAATGACAAGTCCCATTGTACTTTTCTATCGAGTGTCTGACCCTTGAAGTCCCATCGAATATCAGGATGCAGTCCTTTAACGCTTTAAGATGAGACTCTTTTGGGACACGGCAGGCTTGAGCACACGAACACCGAGCATAATGTCGGGTTTAGATGCGGTAAGATAGAAAACTACGTCCGTACCTCGATGTTTTGTCTCGTTGTGCACCTTGCGTCCTTGTCGAGCTTAGTTGATGTGAACATAGAGTCCGATCTTTTATCTTCCATCAATTTCTTTATGAGCTCTTTCGAGAATTTGCTTTGACAAATGAAGATCCCGTAATCCGTTCTTCAGCGAAGTCCGAAGAAGATCAGGTCGCCCGTCATGCTCATCTCGCGTTCACTTGTCATCATTTAGAAAATTCCTCACACAACAAACCATTAGTAGAACGAAAATAATATCATCAACATATATTTGAACCAAGCGTAGCAAGTGTTTGCCGCTTGGTTTTTAAGGGAAAAGCGTGGAATCGAGCTTTCCCGCTACTTGAAACCATTCTGTTAAATATTAATCTTATACTCTTAAATAAAACTCTAGGTGCTTGTTTTAATCAAGTAAAGGGCTTTATCTACGTTAAACACGTGATTAGGATAATTAGCATCTTCAAAACCCGGTGGTTGTTTTACAAAAACTTCCTCATCCAAAAAACCATTTAAAAAGCACTTTTAACATCCATTTGGTGTAGTTTGAAATCCATATGACTAGCGAAAGCTAGAATAATACGAATGGATTCCAACCTAGCGACCGGAGCAAAAGTTTCATCGAAGTCTACTCCTTCGACTTGATTATAGCCTTGTACAACAAGGCGACACTTGTTTGCAAAACTGACTCCGGTTTAAATCAGTTTATTTCTAAAACCCATTTTGTTCCAATAATGGTTCTAAGCGCGAGGTTTTTCAACTAAATGCCAAACTTTGCATCTTTCAAATTGTTCAAGTTCTTTTTTTTGCATAGATAAATCAATCCAGTCCTCACAGAGCTTGTTTAACATTAGAGGCACTACTTTGCGACACGTAAGCGCTATGAAGGCAAGCGTTGTTTGAGAGGATCGGTAGTTACTTGGAGATCACCTAGAATGAGGTCCGGGGGATGATTCTAACGATTCTCGTCTCCACTAGGTAAATCTTCATGTTAGCCATGGAGATGTCATCCACGTCTTCGCGGTTCTCGATGATTGTATTTATTTTCTCCCCACATGGTGAATCTTTCACCATTTTGAACTTGGTTTTGAGGCTTCATCAGCTTCTTTGTAATTCACATCCATATTGACACTATTGAATCATCCTCGTCTACCTGACTTTCTCAAACAAGCGGATTAGATTCATCAAAGTTAACATGAATAGATTTTTAGCATTGATCCTTACTTATTATAGATGATATATGTTTTACTAGTTTTGAGTAACCGAGAAAGATTGCCTACGTTAGATTTAGCATCAATTTTGATCTATTTTTTGGTGTTTAGAATATAGCATTCGCTTTAAAAATTTTAAAGTAATCAATAGGATCTTACGTACAGAAGTTCATAAGAGGTTTTGTCAGAATAGGTCTAAGAAATGCCGGTTGATGATAGTATAATGGTGGTGTCCGCAGCGTGTCCCCGAAAGTATTTTTGGCGGGGTTGTGTTCATTCAACATAGTCGGCCCATTTCCCAGATAGTCTGTGCTTTCGCTCATGTTGCATTTTGTTGAGGTGTTCTTGGTCTTAGAAAAGTTGTGTTGGATCATTACTCCCGACAAAACTCTTGAACTCCTCATTCGAACTCACTCCGTGATCGCTTCTTATGGCTTTTGATTTTGGGCCACTTCTCATTCATGAGCTTTCTCTATGACTTAGCGAGCTCTTTAAACGGATCGCCTTATTAGCAAAGACCATTACCCAGTAAACGCCGAGTGTCGTCCGGATGAACACTCCCAGATCCTCACAATTTCGCGCGTCCGTCTCTCCAAGCGAATCCATATGCTTTCTTTCATCGGCGCATGGTTTGACGAAACAAGATTTATAGATTTAAAAGATGATTTGCCATTTTAGAGTTGACATGCGTCACAAAGTTTATCTTTTTTTGTACCCAGGCTTGGTAGACGCACTACGTGCGGTGCTTATGCGATTTAGATAACGTTTCAATCTTTAGCATGACCCAACCGTCGATATATAAACTCGAAAATCATCATGAACACATTCATGCAAATATTACTAGCTTGACGAATCAAAATTTACGCAAGTAGACATTGTTCAATCGATAACCATGCCTGTGAAATGAAGATGAAGCATTCGAAATGACACGTTTATGTTTTAGAAAACTTGACCTCATAATCATTTCGCATAGTTGACTCGCTTAGTAAATTAAACACTTTCGCCATCGACAAGCAAAGTATTTTTAATCTTAAAACAACCTTTTCTTTTGATGCATCCTTTACCTAAGATTTTTGGCGGTTTTAGGTTGCTTGAAACTTTACATTTCCTGGCTGTTACCCAGCTTTAAGAAAAGTGAGGCATGCAAAATTCGTGTGCCTTGACCATCCATTATCCACCATCCAAATATTGTCTTTCATGGATGGCGGCCCGCCTACAACACAAAATCAAGTTCTCGGTCCCGAGGTAACCAATGTAGATTTAGTCCTTGGGGGTTAGTAAGTAAAATGGATTTCCTCGATCCCGTTTCGATGCTTTGAGACTTGGGGACGTAGGGTGCCGATCTCTCCCTTAACCTTTGAGCGGGACATCTAGAAGACTCGCGGTTACTTTCTCACAATAAGTGCAAGTGATGCGGTCTAATAGAATTTAATATCGGATGATGAAGCAACATTAGGAGGATAAGAGTTATCAACTTGAATAGCTTTAATCCACTTTTTGTTGGTTGGATAGCGTTGAGCATCGAAATTTCATTCAACTTGTTTGTTCTCGAATACAATTGAGTGATTTTGAGTTCTACATTTTCCAACTCGATCTTCTTGAGATTTTGTTTAAGCTCAATTTTCAAGAATTCCATCATTTTTAAGATTGGAGTCAGCTTTAAGCGAAATAAGCTTCATTCGAAATGGTTTGTAAACAATTTTTATTTGTTTTGAAAATTCTTTGTTTCTTTTAAGCAATTTTTCAAAACTTTCTATGACTCATTATAGTTATTGCTTGGCTTGTCAAAACTACTATTCAGTGCTAAATGTCACTAATGGGCACAAATCATCAGATAGAATTAGAGTTAAAGTACCTCTAATGGAGTGCTTGTGCCATGAGGCCAGCTCGTGCGTATCTCCTTGGTCGGATTCACTTCAGTTAAATCCTCCCAATTAGCCTTGTTGCGTACTTTCTTGGATTGAGACCTGCTTAGCTAGGCGAGGAGACGATCCATCTTGAGATGTCAGGAACTGTTGCATTCAAAACATTTTATCTCTTTTTGATTTTGCCTCTTATAGCATCATACCGTACTTCCTTTCATAGTTGTCATATTTCTTGGAAGCCACATGTCCATGATCGTCATTATTCTTTTTTGAATCTTAGAAACTTTTTCTAGTCTACAGCAAACATGGCCATGTCTTGCGTCATCCTCGTCATTGCCGATCTTCTGACAACGTTTTGTGCTTTAGCCGCCCTGAGAGCCATTTTCTTTTTTGTCCACCGATTCAGAGCCTTGTTCTTGTAATTACTTTCTCTTACCTTTCCGGGATCGATGAGCTCTTGAGTGGAGAGAGAATGCTTGATATCATGAGCCGTTTATAGCCGCACTTTTTGGCCAAACTTCGGGATTGGCGGCTTCAATAATTCTCCCGTTTAATTCTTCTAAGGAGAGATATGCTACACTAGAGAATCAAGTTATTGATGATGGTATTGAACCTTTGATGCGTAATCTTAATAGACTCTCCATGATACATTTCGAAGGTTTGATACTCTCCCCAGTCAAAAGTCGAACCACTTGTGAGCGAGCAGCTGGGAGCGATATAGGCGATTTCTAGCAAGTCGTATCTCCTTGGCTTGATTTGCATCCACTTGACTCGGCGTACTCCTCAAAATCGCGTGGCATTGTGAAGAACGTGAATGGCTTTAGAATTGCTTCAGCTTTCTTGAGTTCTAGATCCCGCAGCACTCCATGCGTCCCTCTTTATCGCGTCACCGATTGGGACTTCATACGGCACCTAACTCTTTTATATTTACACTCCTCCATAATTGAGTTCCTATGAGCTCGTGCTGGAGAATTTGATCTTCATGGGAATGAGTGGACCATGATGATCGCCCCTCCGTAATTTATGTATTGATGCTTTGAGCGTCTTGGGCGTGCACGATAGTCATAATTTGATCCATCGAGCAATAGTGGCCTTATGACGACTTTGCCTTGACACAAAAGTTCGAGCTACTATGTTCATTGCTACCCACGTGATCTTTTCTGAGATTTTAGGCTTTAGTCGTAGAGCGAGAACCGATCACCGTGTTAGCCTAGATATAACCTTAGGGGGGTAGAATAGGTTTTAAATTAGAATTATTATCTTTTTGAGTTTTTAATTTAATAATGCGGAATTAACAAGCGATAGGAATACAAATTAATTCGATAGACCGACTACTGACTCGAGAATGATTAGTCAAGAAATTAAACAAACAAAATATGATTAGCTAAAATAACAGAGAATACTTGAAAGTAAAGAGCAAAAGATAGAAAAGGCAATCACGCGCTATTTTACTTGAGCTTGGTTCCTTTCGACCGTCGGCTTTCGACCTCGGGAAGTTTTAGCGAAGATAACTAGTTCTTGAAGAATTGTTTGATTCTGTATGACAGCTTCTCTCCAGGTGATATCAGGCTGCAGCCTCCCGACAGAGTGACCAGTACCCATTGGGATTTGACACCTAATCTCTGCCTAGATTAGGAACCTGAGAAATACCCTCTTGGGATTTCAACATTACTCCAACTAGGAATATGAACCATGCTATACATGAGATTTCCATAAAACACAATTGATGATTGAGTATGCAAATTCTTATGACTAGAAGCTACAGATAATGAGATTAAATGTGAGTTATTGACTTTGCCTTTTTTGAATTTGAAGGAATTTAATGCTTGAATTAGGTAAAAGATTGAGTGTTTTAAATAGAGGTGAAACATATAGTGCACAAAAATGGGAGCAAAACGTCTGCGCGTCGAGACACTTATCGAGACCCGGGGGGGTCTCGATGAGCCTCGATGAACCCAGGGGTCTGGCGGATATAAAATCCGCTCACAGTGTAGACCTATCAGAGCTGGGGTCTCGATCATCGGGACCTTAGTGAGACCCGGCCCCTACCGATGGGGTGCCGATGGTCGATGGGCTCTCTTCCCGAAATAAGGATCGTTTGGCCGATTAAAACGAAATGACACACAATCATTTGTATGAGCCTTAGCAATGAATCAATCATCTTAGGATTAGAAACTACATTACTATCAATTTTAAACAATACGTGATTAAAACCGCAAAAAGTCATTTCTATTACTTAAAACAACATATACTAAAGTGTAGAGTTTCGCACAAAGCGCCTATTAAAAAAGACCCGCAGCTCCTAGAAACCTTGGCGTTTGTTGGGCTTCGTCCTTGAGGACCTCCGAACATCGTCCAGCTCTTTGAAAGCGCTTGAAGCTTTATTTAGAATAAACTGATTACGTTGGCTTGAAAAGCGAGGATTAGTTCATTAAGCAATTTGTTATTGTAATAACTTTCGTTCATTACTAATATTATGAAATAGTATACTAGTTGCTCGGTGGGAATATTTTGAGAAATTTCAGTTGAATAGTTGGACATCTGACGAATCGGTCGGTTGGTAAGTACGTTTCGGTGACTAAAGATTTTAAATTATGTCGAATGGTGATGATATCGTTTAGGGTTAGAAGTTAAAATTTATGTTAGAGTTGTGTTGTTAAGCAGGGCAGCCCAAGCAGCCAGAGCAATAATGAGCTGAAGTCTTGAGATATTTTGTTGTCACCCGGACCCCGCGTGACTTTTATCTTTATCATGCTTTTCGTCGTCATCGTTATCATCTTCTTCCTTTTTTCTTTAGGATGGCCGAAATTTCTTTCAATCGTTTCCGTGATTTTGTTTTCAATTTCTTCGCCGTTTGGCGGCTTTGGTCGCGAAATTTTTACGGAGAGATTCCGGGGCGTTACGCTTTGAGGGTAAGAAAGTTCAATCTTTAGATGTTCTTGAGTTAGAGGATGTTGACTTTTTGAGAATTTGAGTTGACTTTGAGCTTTGATGTTTATTATGTTATAGAATTGTCATTTAAGCTTAGATTATCGTATAACAGTTGATAATTATCGATTTATGGGGTTGAAAAATGTTGAGGAATATAGTTGACTTTTGTTGACTTTTGTAGAGTTTTTCTAAATGGTGTTTAAATGATAGAAGTGTACTCTTGGACTTGATTTAGGTTTGTTTTGAGGTGTAAGTTGTGATTTTGAGGTGATTAGAGAATGTTCGGATATTACGAGTTTTGTAAGTTGGATAGTGCATTGATTTGAGATTAAAAGGTGATTAAATGTGATGATTAGTTGTTAATGCTCAGACGTTAGGACCTTGAAACTAGTAATTGGAACTTCGATCATTAATAGGAGAGGTTGCGAACTTAAGTTGGAATAAAAGTTGTCGGGGAACTTTGTTGGAGTTATTTTGAAGGAATATCGGTCATGAGATTGCTATATATGTAGGTAGAATGTTATATTATTAGTTGTGTTATAAGTAGTAATTATAATTTTGAATGTTTTAGGTGTTGATCATGGGTAAGGTCCATTGTTGTGATTCGCGCGGAGTTTTATTTAAGCCTTGGTGAGTACTAATCTCATGGGAGTTTTACTTATCGCATGTATATGTATATGTTGTTGTACTTGTTGGTTATCTTGAGGATATGTTCGAAACATTATTCCCTTATCTGAGATGACATTAGATATTATTTGGTTATATATATAGTTCGTTGTGTGCTTTGGCTTGGAGTTGTATTTGCCTCACTTGTAATGTATGATTTTTTTGGTGTTTGGATGAAAGTTGTTATTTCCCCAATGTTGGTTTGTGTCGGTGGTCACAAGTAGCAATTAAATATAGATGTTTTGTGGTGGCGAGTCGTATTAGGAAGAGTTGTATATGAGTTTGATGTTGTCGGTTGAGTTGATGTTGCGGATTGAGTTGATTTGTCCGGTATCTTTGCTTCGTTCTAGTGCGATTTGGTGAGTTGCCTCGTGCTTAGTAACGGTCGGTGATTCTTGCATTACCGTTACGGTCGGTGATAAACATGTCGTAGACATAAGTTTCTCCCTGCGGAGTTGAGGTTGATTATATCTTTAGCGTTAGTTGTAGAAATACGGACTTATATTGGGTTGTAGGGTTGTTGAGTTGGCGCTCTTGTTGGGATTGTTGAGTTGATACTATTGGTGGGTGTCTTATTGTTGAGTTGTTGAGTTGATACTATTGATTGCGTTGATGGAGTCGTTGAGTTGTTGGTCGATTGAGTGGGTTGGTTGTATAGTTGGGTAGATCGTATTTATTCGGGAATTCGTTGTGTTGAGTCTATGTGGTTGTATTATATGTTGTTTTAGACTTTTAGTGTTGTGATATGTTTATGATTCATTTATGTTTTATGGCTTCATTCACGTATATGGATATTAGATTGATTACGCTAGAGGTTGCTTAGATGAATTGATGTCGAATTAAGATTTGGGGTTGATTATGGATTCGTAATATCAGTTCGCCTTTGTGAATCTGAGTTGGTATTCATCGTTGTACATTCTTGAGGTTAAAAGTTGAGTTGATTGATGGTTGAGATAACATTTGAGATAGAGAGCAGTGGGTACAAGAACATTATAAACCGAAGTTTATCTTTAAATACATAGATGATGTTGATGATATTTTATATATGGTGGAGAGTGGATTGAATGTGGTGGTATATAAGTTATGATCAATCACGGCGTTGATACCATTAAGGTGAATATGTTCAATATACTAAATGAGGAATTTGTGGAGATAATTCGGTACTTAGATTATCTTGATTTAAGAAATATGTTGCTTAGTTGTACTAAGATAATGAAATAATGTGGAGATTTCTATGTTAAACATTCTGATAACGTGTAGGTGTGTGACTATGATTTGGAGTAACAACTTTTAAAGGTGAACTACAGAGATAGTTAATTGAGTTGTGTATGTTGGTGTGAGATTGTATGGTGGGTATCCACAAGTTATGAACATTGAGTTGTATCTTTGAGTTCATTTGTGTGTTAGAGTTGTATATTAGATATTTAGGTGATTAGGATTTATGCTGAGTAAGTGGTTGACGTGATGTAAGTTTATCGGTGTTAGTTGAAAAGCCGTTAAGAAAAGATTTATCCTGTTGAGAGTAGCATACAAAATATAATACTTATGGTGTATAGTTGTTAGATAAGTAATGGACTTAAGTTATCGCACATTGTATGTGGTGGTGGATTCTTACGTGATATTTGTATTCACTCAGCTTCATAGCTGACTCCCTATTCCCTATGGGCGGGCATCTTATGCCTAGGTTGTTGCGGGATGATCGAGATGCGTTGGCAGTAAATTTCTGGCGCCCGTGAAGATGGCGATGGTGGCGTGAAGACCTCATGATCATACTTTGGCCTGCTTTGGGTTTTGTTGTATATAATAGTTATTGTTGTAAAATCAGATTTGTTTGATCTTTGTATTTGGATTATTGATTTTTCGATGTGGTTGTGGTGTTGGTTAGTTAAAAATTAGAGTTGTATTGTTTTCTTATAAGTGTTAAATGAAGTCGTTTCTTTGTGTGATCAATGGATTGGTGGCTACGATTATTAGAGTTGATGATGGTCCCGACCTCGGGGGGACCCACGCAGGCAGTCGTTACAGAATATGGTATCGGAGAAGCTTTTAGGTTTATGTTTTCTTGGTATGCTTTGTGTGGTTATGTCGCAGGTTTCGAGTGCGAGTGTGTTGTTATGTGAGTGCGGTTTGCCGCCTCTTGGGGTATAGTGCGGTTTGAGCTTATACTTCGATTATAAGAGCGGTGTGATTATCTATGACCCACTTTGTTGTGTGCATTATTGGTGTTGGCGCTGCAATGCAGGTATAACGGCGGTGTTTATTAGCGAATTGTCCGTTCCACGGCCAGGTAGGCGGATTGAGCGTATGCAGCGTTAGAGGTTAGTATAGTTGTGGAGATATGAGAGATAGATGGCTTGATGGTAGATTTATAGTCGTTGTTGTTGAGTCTACGTGATTTTATTCTAGTGATTGTGTCTTTATTGAGGCTTTGTATTATATCTTGACGTGTTATCGCGAGGCAGCCTTTGGAATTTTATGATTTGGCGCTTTAGTAGGTAGTCACCCAGGTATATACATATTTATTCGTATTTATTCTTGTATCTATTGGTATGCCGTTCGTATGGAGCAATTGGCACTTGTGTTAAGTTTTCATTTAAGCTTCACGAACTACGCTGATGCGTTTTGGGCGGCATTCATTTGTGCCGGGTTAATGACGGCCGGTTGAGTCCGGGGAGGCTGTTTGAGAGTTTATATTCAGTGGCTAAGGTGAACATGGGGTGGTGAGGATCACCGCTGATCTCGTTTTTGTTGTGTTGTCAGCCAGTTTTGATTGTTGTATTTAAATGTAGGACTTTAGCTGTCGGGAATTATTTTGTATTCAGATGTAGTGTTACTCCCAGGTTGTAAACATAGGCATTACTATCTTTTTGAATATGTTGTATATATATAGGTTGGTTGGTTAGATATGCTTTTGATGGATTGTAAATTTTAATTTGTTTTCTAGAATTTTTGTTGTAAAATCGGTACGATAAAGCGACGTGGATTCTTTCAAGCTAATTAGATCGAAGTCGATTATGGTGACTCTGGGGTGGGATTATAATGATTACCGCCTCGAGTGGGCACAGGCGTGTGGTTACGTTGGAAGCCTCTCGGTGCTTAGCGTATTCGCCAGTTAATGATATATGATCGTTTAGGCAAAATCTCCCTGGATTCAATTTTAGTGGGGACTAATTTATTTTGGGTGTCGACTTTGTTGCCGATTTCTAAAAAATACTATTAAATTACCTTTTATCCTTATTTGGTAATGATTATGGTGGGCACTTCGATTATTGATGATTAAATGAAGGGTTAAAGTAGTATACAATAACCAGGCGTTTCTTAAAAAGTAATAAAAGTCAAATTGTTCCAATTAACTTGGAGGGAGGGACTACTTTATTATTAAGAAGTTAGAAAAGATTTTTATTATACCCTACATAATATATATAATTACTCCCAAAATCAAAAGCAATCTCTAATTCAAAAACAATTATTAAGGTAAAAATCGAAAAAATAAGTTCAAAAGTATATTAAATTCCGAAACAATCAATTATTATGAAAAAAATGATTTTGCTACGATCACGTACTCCGTATTATTTAACGATTATTGTATAATATTGTATTCTAAATATCAATGAAAAACGTTGTTTTTCATCTGCTGATTCTACGATCGATTTAATTTTGTTATTCTGATAAAAAAGCTACATAAATTGATGCTAAATAGAATGTAAAGCTGCAAAATAATAAATTTGTTAAGCTCCGGAAGCTTGAGGTACAGTTAAAAATATCACACAAATCGATAAAATAATAAAATAATAATTTTTTTTGGAAAATCCTCCTCATGAAATATAGGACCCAAGAAAATCTATATAATAATAGTGCTTAGAAATTAAAAAGATAGTGTACAACTTAATAAAAATATGAATCTATAATTGTTTCTTTTCTTTTAAAGTTCAAATGCTTGTTGGACTTCGTTTCTAATTTTTCTTATTACATCAATAGTTCACGATGTTGTGCTTTTGAATTATGTGACGTTTTGAAGAGGATTTTAAACGTTAAATTACTTCCTTTCAGTAACAAGTTCCAAACTACCGTATAATTATCTTTATTAATATTAATTCACTTATTACTTCTTGGATTTAATGATATTCAGATATCTGTTTAGATCTTACAAATACTTTTCAGGATGAAATACCGATTAATTGACAACCCGTTAAATGTACGTGTGTTTATTTTTGTTAAAAAGCTATTTAAATTAATAAATTATTAAGTTATTGATAAATTAATAACTCTACAAAATTAATAAATTTAAATTCGATTACAGCGATATTAATTTATAGAAACCACTGAACCACCTTGCTTTGAAATAGTATTTTTTAGTGAAATGATAATTTTGCGTAATAAGCTTGTTACTACGCTTGCAAAAGGGGGCAAAATAATTAGTTCATACATTATATAACTGTTTGGTGTATGTATACTTGATTGGTTATTTGTTATCACATACTATAACAGATAAAAGGGGTGAATTTATTTTTACTACATTCTGGAAGTGTGGTGTTTGCCAAAGAAGTTTCATCCAGAGACAAGATAGTATTTCCACTATTTAAAAGACACAGTTTGGGTGTATGTATAGTGTTTTAATGTACTTACAATACTCTTGACAAAAGTACATGGTTTAAATAACCCAATAACAAATAAGGAAAAAAGAACACTCCAGTGCCATATGATGCATCAAACACTATGCTAACAAATCTCTCTCGAATAAATTTGTTGTTGAGATCCTTCTGTTCACATAGTGATGCTATAAAAAATGCAACATCTCCTGAAAGAGCCCTCAAATTATATGCCCAACTACATCGTCAATGCTCGCCTATAGACAGCTACACCATTCTTTTTACACTAAAAGCAAGCACGTTTATGAAGGATCTACCCATTATTAACCACCTCCATGCCCATATTCACAAAATGGGCTATGGTTCCCATGTTTATGTAGCCACTGCATTGTTAGGTTGTTATGTAGCGACTTCGCTTAGAGATGCAATTCAGCTGTTTGATGAAATGCCAAGCAGAAATATTGTTACTTGGAATACATTGATTAACGGGTTCCTTCGGGCTGGAGACGTTGAAACTGGTCGTAGGCTGTTCGAAGAAATGCCTGATAGGGACTCTGTTTCGTGGTCTACGATGATTGCATGGCATATGAGTAATGGATATGAGGTAAAAGGTTTGGCTCTTTTTAAGGAAATGACGTTGCCTCAAAGGCTCAAACCTGATCAAGTAACGTTGGGTGCAGTCCTTATGGGTTGTGCTCGTATGGGTTCAATGGGGATATTGGTGGGGAAGTTGTTTCATGGGTTTGTAATCAAGAATCATTGGAAACTTAATGTGGAGTTTGGGACTTGTTTAGTTGATATGTATGCAAAAGTTGGTTGTTTAAGAAATGCATGTTTGGTTTTTGATATGATGGAGGTAAAGAATGTGGTGACTTGGACAGCTTTGATATGTGGCGCCGCACAACATGGTTTTGGAAAAGAAGCTCTATTATTATTTGATCGGATGGTAAAGAGTGGAGTTAATCCCAATGAATTCACATTTACTGGGATTCTTAGTGCTTGCGCACAAGCCGGATTGTTAGAAGAGGGCCGCAAACACTTCAATATGATTGAAGCTTATTGTTTAAGGCCAAGAATTCAACACTATGGGTGTATGGTTGATTTGCTTGGGAAGGCGGGGTTAGTGGTCGAAGCTTTTGAAGTTATTAAGACCATGCCTATGGAGCCCAACGTTGTTATTTGGGGTTCATTTTTGCTATCTTGTAAGCTTCATAAACAGTTTGATCTTGCTGAAAGGTTTATTGAGCGGATTATGAGTGTTGTGACACCAGAAAATGATGGAGGAGTGTACAGTCTTGTTGCTGATTTGTATGTTTTAAATGGTCGGTGGCATGATGCAGAAAGGGTGAGGAAATTAATGCTCAACCAGAACGTGAGAAAGACTAGAGGGTCTAGTCATTTAAATAGTGGGATGATCTAATATTTTTTAAACTAGATTCGGGATTAGAGGATGATATGATTCAGGAGGAATGAATTTTGTTTTAAATTCAGCTCCGTCCCACATTAGAATTTCAGCGCTTACTTCCTCTTGATCACTCAAATTTCTTCTGAATTTGTTGTAATCTAACATTGCACGAGTTATTCTTTCGAGAAGTTATAAAATGATTGACAAGAGGGGACAATGTTTTGAACAGGAAAATAAGTCGATAATGGAGATCACAAATGGTTGGCAGCTTTGGACTCCACTCCTGAAGGTATACTTAACCCAAAGTTCATTTTTAATGAGAACGTATAGCTGCTTAATGTTCGAGTTTATGAACTTCAGCATCTTTGTGCTTTGTGAAGAGGGAGTTTGCACGTCTAACATACTCAGGCTGCCACAACATGATAGCTCAAAGAACACTCCTGCTGAATACACAAGGGTAAAAGTCTTTTACAACGTTCTTTCGATCACTAAAAAAATCATTTGATTCCTGGTAAGGAGACTAACTAATAAGAATAGACAACACTCCTTCAAAGACCTTTGATTGGGTTTCTTCTTGTTGAAATACTATGTCTCAATTTTACACTGAGATAATCATGTCGTGTTTCCCCAATGTTGGTGAAGGTAAGAGTATTTATTTATGTATTCTTTGGTTTTCCAGGTGAAATACAGGTAGAGACGTAGAACAAATATATTGCCATTGATACAGTAAGGGTACTATATTAAATACAGTGAAAAATTTTTATTCTCCCTCCCATTTATTAACACTAGAACAAAATTCAGTACAATACTGCTGGAAGCTTAGTTATCTGATAATTCAAGCAAATGCATGGTCCATTGCTATCTGAGCACACGATTAATAGGTGGAAGCAAATACAGTAAATAATTCGAATTAATAGAAACATAGAACAGATCCAAATGCTAATACAAGAAGCTTAATAAGGCATGCACATTTATGGATGATCTTTTGGAGATGAGCATAAACAGAAAGGAGGGCACTCACACATTAGTCTTCTTCCCATCTTATTTAGAGATCGTTTCCTCCCCATTTCGATATCTGATTGGTTATTCATCATCATAATATGATTATTTGAAGAGTAGACGTTACTGGTTTGTGTAGTCTGGTAAGGACCATCACCTAAATGGCTCAAAAACATAATAAACAGAAGAGAAAGATTTAATACACTGACATCTTCTTCATCGCCATTGTATTGCTGGCTCGAATGCACACTAGTGCTAGTACGTAATAGTTTTGCTATGTTAATGTGAATAGGTAAGTGTATGTTTATATAGAAGTAAGAACCACATGTCCACATCCAGCCACCTAATAGGTAAGTGTGTTAATAGGTAAGTGTATGTTAAATCGGCACACGAGCGGCCTCCCGAGTCACTTGTCTCGCCGGTCTTCTGAGGGCGCCGAGGTCACTTGTCTCAGATATCGCGAGGAGGTGCTTGAGTCGCTTTAATTATTGAGGTAGATTTGCTTTTACTCACATCGGGTTTGGAAACAAATATTTAAGGATCAATGAAAATAGTCTACGCATCTACATTTGGTAAATGCGATCAAACTAGAATACTTGATAACTTTTTTGGTCATTCATAGAAATTATAAAATTACTAAAACACATTTAAATATATATATACTCAATTGTAATAAAAGTCCTCACATAAATAACTATTGATTGTGACAGTTACATAATATAAATATATGTAAATTAACCACTAATCAGCCCTAAAATTCCATATATTTAAGTCTAAATATGTGATGGTAGGACATATTTCATCTTTATCTTAAGTCTTCTTAATCCGTTGCATTGGAAAGGATATATTCGCTATAAATTGAATTGTTTCAAATATTATAGGTCGAAAAAAAAAAATGAAATTTTCATGTTTGCCTTTTATTTCATGTTTTTTGCAATCTTTTCAGGGCTCCATAATATTTGAGCCTTTAAAAAGAATATTCTATTTTTAATAATTTCTTTGATTGATGTAAATAATAAAATAAATAAATTTAATTAAGTGTAAATTATTAAAATGTAACACTTTAAAGTTGATAAGGTAATAAAAAATTGACTTGGAACAATTTTATTGGAAATCTGATGAAAAAATTACAAATGTATTTTAAACTTTTTAACATATAATAATCATAAAAAAAAATAGTGAAAATGAGTGGCGAGAAGAAAAACTCTCTGCAGGTAGCTAAATTGAGCTAAGTATTTCACTAAATCCTAAGGCGATGAAAGCGATTAATAAAGCGTCTGTCAACAATTAGGTGGTTCGCCCGGTAACGTGGCAATCAGTGGCCAATCGAGAAGATGCGATTGGGGAAGAATGGGTGTGAAATTGAAATATATCCCTCACGGTAGTGAAAATGGGATTCCGTATCGATCTGAAATCGGTTGAAATTGACCTCGAGATTAATAAATGGAGGACCTCTTTGGTAAGTTTGTGTTTAAAACCTAGTCAACTTTGGGGTTGAGAATTTTGTGATCAGTGGCGTGGTTTGGGAAAAATTAAAGTGTATAAAGCTTGGAATCAATTGCTGTGTTCAAGTTTGGATTGGATGAGATGCGGAAGCAAGCAATTGAGGAAGGACCATGGACGTTTGCGAAAAGGCCTTTGATTTTGAAGGAGTGGTGTCCTGGTATGAAATTGGATTGGAAGTGATTGAATCGCTTGGGTCGGATTAAGCCAGGGAGTTGCTGCGGAGGCGTTGGGATATGGAGATGTTGAGTAGAATTGCTAGTGTTGTTGGTAAACCACTTGTTCTTGATCTTTCCCGACGGCGGAGATAGTGCCGGTTAATAAGTATCTTAAGTTTATGTTGAGATTAATGCAAATTCTACTTTGCCAAAGCTGGTGAACCTAGAGGATGACATGGGGAAGGTGATGGTGTAGGAAATTGAGTATGAATGGCTCCTTTTTAGCTGTAAAAACTGTCACCTTCTTGGGCATAAAACTAGAGTTTGTTGTGTGAAGGTAACAACTCAGTATGTGCATAAGGAACAACAAGAGGGGCGGGAGGAAGTAGGAGATGGTGTGATAACCCCATTAGGGCCCCCAGGAGGGGGTACCCAGCTCGACACAATGTCTGTGAGGCCGGTAAGGGTTAGGAGTGAGAAGGGAAAGTGTGGTTGGAGTGCAGGCTGAGACGATCATGTTAGTGGGTCGGAATTCCCCAATGGTTGTTGGAAGCGATGTGGATGAGAGGTGTGATTCTATAGTGATGGAATTGATTCAATCATGTTTCCTGAGTACAATTTGCTTGTAAAAATTGCTTAAAATCCATATGCCTACTTGGATAAGATGCAAGAAGAGGATGGAAAAATGTTTGACAGAAAGAGTAGTAAGAAGAAGGTGCAAAAAATGAGAATAGTAGAGTCATAAAGAACAAACCACTTAGCCCCCGATATGAATGAATATCTTGAGAGTTGGAACAGTAGGGGGTCCTAAATTGCTTACTGTAAAACAAAAAATATTAGTAGAAGAAAGCATAGTTATGATATAGTGTGCGATAGAAAATAAGGTCAGGTTTGGCCATTTTGATAGTGTGTATAGTAATTGTTTCAAGAATTAAAAATGTGTACATAATATTGTCATTGGTAAGGTAGGTAGAATCTGGGTGTGTTGGGACCCTAAGAAGGTGGATGCTAGTGTGCTTAGTGTGAGTCAGCATCAAATAATGTTGGATATCGTCAATTGAATAATGGTGATAAATGTGTAATGTCAGCTGTTTATGGTGATAATCTTAGGTTGGAAGGCATAAGCTATGGAGGGAAATGGAGAAGGGTTGTAGTGTGGTATGTGATAGACCTTGGATGTTGAATGGGGATTTTAATTGTGTTTTATCATCTAATGAGGTTATGGGGGGAGGGTCCCCTGATTATGTGGCAATGCAGGATTTTAGGGATTGTGTGGAGAATATGCAGTTGGAGGACATGGTAGGTGAAGGTTGTGACTATATTTGGTTCAGGGGTTCTACCATGAGGAAGCTTGATAGGGTGTTGGTGAATAGTACATGGTACAACAAATTCCCAAAGTCCTATGTTGTATTTGAGCCCAGGTTGTCGGAGTGCTTCTCTATGAGTATTATGGTGGAGAAAGTTGAAGTCAAATTTGATAATTCCCTCAAATTTCATGAAATTTAAGATAAACATGTGGAATATATGGAGGTGTTGAGAGCGTGGGGAGGCGGTGAAAGTGAATGGAAATGAAATATGTGAGTCGAGAAGAAGTTAAATGAAATGAAAAAAAGACCCTTAAGGAGTTTAATGTGAGCGTTTCAATAAGTTGCAGCAGTGTAGAAAGAAGAGGGAAAAAGGTAGAAGAGGTTCAAAAGATTATCCTTTCTGGTAATGGTTCTGATAGGGATTGCCAGAGGGAAAAGAAACTCATAGTGGAGTTGTATGCCTTGAAATGTCTTTGAGAAGTCTATTTTAGAACAAAAAGCCGGAGCGTCGTGGGTATTTCTGGGATGATTACTAGGATTCTTTTCGTGCTAAGATGAGAAGCCATCAAATTAAAAATAGTATGCTTGTGGTTCAGAATAAGGAAGGGAAAATGTTAACAACCGCAGGGAGGAGTTAGTATTAGGGAAGCCATCAGGTTTTATAAGAAGCTTTTTGATGAGGAGAGGCCCAAGATTACTGAGGAGGATGCTAGTAGTGTTGTCAATTTGTTCTCTAAACAAGTACCTGAGGAGCTTGTTGGGGGGCTAATCAAACCTGTTATAGATGTGGACATTAAGGAGGCTTTGTGGGCATGGGTAATAATAAGCCCACGTGTCGGATGGGAGGTGATTCCTGAGGCGGTGCTAACGATTTAAGGCTTAACTGCTATTAGGAAGATGTCGAGGGCTCACGAATCTTTGCCTTCTGACCTTATCCCAAAATAATCCTTTATGAAGATTATAAGCCATTCTTTGTTGAAATGTGATCTATAAATGTGTTTCTAAGATTCTGGCCGGAAGAATGAAGGTGGTTTTGGATTGCATCATTAGTAGCAATCAGTCTGCATTCATGAAGGGGAGGTTAATTGGAGATAATATTCTAATAATGCAAGGCGGTGAATAATTAGTTTGTCGGGCAAGGCGATAGGTGTCTTTATCGAGATTGATGTTATGAAGACCTATGATTCTGTGAGATATGAGTTTTTATGGGCTGTAATGAGGGGCATGGGTTTTCTAGATATTTACATTGAGTGGGTGAAACAATTTGTCACAACAACTTCTTTTTCAGTGACTATTAATGGGGGAATTCATGACTTAACAGTCGAGAGGATAAGACAAGAGGATCCCGTATCTCTTGCTTGTTTCTCGTTGTAATAAAAGGGCTGTTAGAATGTTGAAGATTGGAAGGCCTTGACCGAGTTTATGTTTAAATATAAATCTGATTGTGAAAGAGGTGAATATGTTATGTTTGCGAGATATGTTTATTTTTGTCATCATAGATGAGGTCTTTTCACTTTAGTATAAGGCGTCTAGAGGTGGGAGAGCTTCTTTGGTTGGGGCAGTTCTAATCTTGACAAGGCTTGATATCTTTGTTGTAGGGGTCAAGCAAATGTGATTGAGAAAGGTAGAGCGATTTATGAATATATTCCTATTGGTGTCACTCTGCTCAAGGATCTGGGTATCCATCAAATCGAAAGATGAGTAGCATAGGCTGTAAGGCCACAGTTGATAAAATCGCTAGGAAGTTGCAGGATGGAAGGTTAAAATCTTGAGTTGGTTATGTTGGGAAGGTCAACACCATGCTCGTGCTCCCGAGGAATCAACCGTTATTGGGCTATTATTTTTGTTCCCAGAAAGATCGATTTCATCGTGTGGTTGAAATCGGCAGTTCGAAAGAAATTAAATTGACTTAATTTTAGCAGATAAGATCTAATTTTATTGAAGCTGCCAAGCAAGTACATCACATGAAACACAACAATGGCTTTTATCGAGAGCGCCAAAACATACCACGAAAGATTAAAAAACACCGTAATTGCAGCAGCGCGTAGTAGAAGACAAAACATTGACGGAGGACTAAATCATTTTAAACAATTCGAAGACCAGCGTCTCAAAAATTTTATTGGCTCACCGCTGCATCAAAAGATGATCCTTCGCCCAAACATCACTTGTTCCATCTTAACTTTACTTTGATTATCTGTGTTGTTGTATTGGTAATATGTCCATTCGTTCAAACTCTTTTGTCGCTTATATTGTTTAAATTCATTCCAGCTGCTCGGTTTCCGGCCGCTTTGCCGCCTTTTTACCTTTTTCTTAGTTGCGTCACTTCCCGTTGGGCGTGATGGATTGATAGTGTTTGAGTCACCAGCGTCACTCTCTCTTGGATCATTTCTTGCGGATCAAATATTTCCTCGTCGACTTCCATGCAATTCGTCACCGTCTGACACATATTGGGACATCAAATTAAAGTTAGCGTGCTACTTTTATAGTTCGTGTGCTTTTATTCGATATATCATTCTCGACCGCTTGTTTTTGTTTTAAATGCGGCTTAGCGTTATCATAGCGTCTGTCCGTTTACCGATATTTTTGTTGATGTAGTTGAAATGATTTACGCGAAGGCGGAGTTCCGTCAGCGGAGTCTCGAAGGAGCAATGCTGTTACGATAATCATCAATTTTACCCAAATGCTTCACTTTTTCTAATTTAACTTGCGATACTTATTTGGCATGCATTCGCGTATTTGATCCAACCGCTAAGTAGCACCAAATTTTTGTTCGATGTGGTCCATTTAGGGGTTTTTAACTTTTCGAGCGTTGGTCGAATCCTCCTGGCAGGGCCTCTTGTTAAGCTTCATGGTACGAAGTGACATTACGTGTTGAAAATGCGAGATACATTTGCTCAATATTTGGAACATTTTCATTCTCCAGTGGCATGTAAGGATTATAAGAAGGTAGTTGAGAGAAATATTGCATCATAGATGCATAATAGGGATGATAATTATTACACCTGAAGGCATATTGAAATTGGGCAAATTTGGAGGAAATCCGAAATTTGGGATATTTTGAGGACGTGGTTGATTGGAAGATTGATTATCAAATTGATAATTAGTGGGATTTTGATAGCTAAAAGGGTAATTAGGCGACTTTTGATTATTGGAAATCATTATTATTAGGATCATTCAACAAAAGATAGTTAAAGATTAAAAACAAGAGTTATTATATTGAAAAAAGGTGTTTTTTATATCGAGAATTGAATCAGTAGTGCATTTATAGAGATAAAAATGATAATTTTGGTAAAACAAAAAAAAAATTAATTTGTTATCAGGCAATTGATCCAGAATAATTGAGATGGGATAAAAAATCGGGAAATCCAGGCAAATCAGCGCGGCCAACATTGACTACTAAGCCTCTACTCTGCTTGACAGCTCGCGTGCGTTGTCGTGCGTCGCGGGACCACGAGCTGACGTGGCGCTGCCGAATCGGCAACGTGTCCGCGAGCAATGCAGCAACTAGG
>JADFUC010001311.1:0-168152 GCA_019722365.1 Lithospermum erythrorhizon
CCAGTTACGTATTGCCAGATTAAGGACTAAAAAAATATTTGGTGAGTGCCACTCAGCCGGCCGCCGTGGCTTGGGTTGCCACGTTAAGGTGGCACCAGCCTCATCATCATGCCATGGAGACTAAAGTTATTCTTGTCGTTTGGTTGGTAGGGCACAAATTGATTTAGGATACTCAAACCTATGAGATTAGATTATTATCAATAATCTCAACTTTTTCTTATCATGTTCCCCTTGCAACTTTCATCTTACTTTATCCTGTTGTTTTCTTGTCTAATTCCTATCCTGAAAACTGATAAAAACTAGATTTCAAAACAAAACTGTTTTGAAAAATTACATTTAATGACTTGTCTGTTGAATGAAAAATAGTAAAATAACTACGGAGTATTTAATATTACTCCCTACATTCTGTTGAGATTGTTTACTTTAATTTTTTCAATAGTCAATAAAGGTAGCGTAATAGCTATGGTGGTCGAGTTTTTTTTTTTTTTAAATTAATGATGAGTATTACAAATAACGAATACAAAAATTCCTAACTGATATAATAATTAAAGTAAGTGCTTCAAAGAAAATATGAAATAATAGTGCTCCAAAGAAGTATGAAATAATAGAACTCGGGTTAGATACCATTAGGCTATTATGTCATCGGTAGTGGTCGAGTTATTATACCCATCACTAAATACTTTTTTTAGGAGTTTAAAATACAATTGTGCTCTCTTATTTACAAGTGTAAGTAGTTTAGGAAGTTTCAATTAGGGACAAAATAGTACTTTCACTCCTAAAAAACACAATTTTGTGGGTGTATATAGTGTATTCTGTATGGTCGGTAAGTGTTGGGGTGAATCAGATAAATCGAGGTTAATATCTTCATTTACCTTGTTTGGGATTCTAAAAAGGGTTAATGACACGTTCGATCATACATATTTCAAAATATTCACCATTCGATCACACATGTTTCAAAATGATTCATTCAATCCCTTGAATCATCTCAATCCAAACTTACCAGCATAGTGGTGATGCTAATTAAAGAGAGGAAACAAAATAGTTATTGTAACCCAAATGATTTTTAAAATTACAAATTAAACAATAGAATTTTCTTAAAATTATAAATTAATCTTAAAAGTGGTCTACACACATGTTTCACCATTAGAGTTCAACATATACTTTAAGATAGGTACCAAAGTAGAGTAATTGCTAATATAGTCACATATAGCGTGATCCTAGTGTAGTTTGGGCACAAATAGTTTCACTGCTAATGATTAATCCTCGAACATGGCACAATGGTCCCCGAAAGTGATAAATCTTGCACATTCGTCCCCTGAAATTTGTGCTATTTTTGTGAACTAATCTACAACACTACCACTATCTGCGATCAAACTAAACCATGGTATAAGATCATACTATCTGAGACTATATTACCAATTAACTCATCAACTACACCTATATGGCCTATTATAGAGACAAAATGCATAATGACACCAATATCAGGGATCAAAATATAATTGACCTCGAATATCTGAGATCAAATTAACAATTAATTTTTAAATTTTACACAAAAATTAAATGGAGAATCATAGAAAATGATACGGAACCAAAGTTTATGTGAAAGTTAAAAAAGTAATTCTAGTCTAAAGAGCTTCTTACATTTTTTTTTTGTAACCAAAGATCTAATTGTTGATGTATATGATGTTCTTAAAGGAGATTGATTTTGTATTAACTTAGATTTGATGGTTTTAACCAATCAATACATACATTTCTATAAATTCTCTTTCTTCTTTCATTCAATACATTTTAAATAACGTTTTTGTTTCTTCGACCAAAATATTAGACTATAAAGAGAGGGCGACATCATCCTAAAATCCGAAAAGCAAAAGATTTTATTTCCAATCCCTTTCCCCTTCAAACAGGACTTTTGTGTTGTATACTTGTACTTAGACGATACTAGAGACCAGCAGGCCACATGAGTTGTTCCAATGGTTTAGATTTGACCTTTAGTTAGTAGCTTTTGCAGTGACTAAAATGGAATATTTGGTCAGGTCAGAGGGATAAGGTAAACAAAGGAAAATCAAGAAAAGTAGGATAGAAGAATAAAGAAAATATTTTTTCATATATAAAAAGTGTTACATACTCCCTGTAATCCATTTTAATTATCGTTTGACTTTTTTAAAGTGCTGCTTGAAATCAATTCTAATTATTTAACATTAAAAATATAAATTTAAATATTTAGGAATTGATCTTTTTAAAAATATTTTTAAATATGTTATTTTTAATAGTATAATTAAAGTAGTGAAGATCAGATTTTACCGATATATGAAAAAATCAAATTAAAAATAGATTGGAGGGTGTGGTACATTCCATAAAAAAATTCATGTTTAATTTGTAAGGCTAAATTTCATATACCACCTGAACTATTTGAAACATTCCAACACTTAAATTTTTTAAATTTTAATAAACCTTTTAGAAATAATATTGCAAATTTTTTAATCTTTATTGACAAGACTCCACTTATTCGCTTAAAAGATTATACAGTTTTACTTTTAAAATTTAAGAGGCATAATCTGGATGATAGATTTAAAGTTAACTTCTTTACTTAAATACGTACAAACATTGATTAAATACGACAAATTATGAAAAATAAAATATGTGTGAAAGAAGATAATCTTTATTGAAGAGAGAGAGTATAATTTTGACTTGAATCACAATTATCATATTAATAATAAAATAAGTTGAGATATTAGTAACATTTTAATTTATTTTTCCTCAAAATATTATACAATAAAATTTACTACTTATATTTTTCTATTTCAATATTAAAAAAAAGCAATGACCACAACTAAAAACTTACTTTTTTGGATTGAATGGAGTATAAGATAGAGATAATTATTAAAATGGTCTCAGATAATATGTGCAAGTTGTACTTTTACCCATTTAAATGTGAGGTTTGCGCAAATGGTCCATGATATTGGTCGAAAAGGTGCACTTTAGTCCCTTATTCGAGGGAGACGTTAAATTTTGATGAAAGAGAAAATAAATTGTGTTGCACTCTCTTCTTTTGTTAAAATTTAACGTTTCCGTTCAAAGAGGGACTAAAGTGCATATTTTTCGATGAATATGTGAAACTATTTGCACAAACCTAATATTTAGAGGGACGAAAGTGCAACTTGCCCATATTATTTGGAACCATTTCGACAATTAACACGAATGAGATAGTCGGCATGACAACATCCTCATCAATTAAGTTACCACGTAGCTTGTGTGATAATATTTTTAACCCTTTGAGATGCTCAAGTAGCAGTGTCCTGCAGCCTGTTTTAGAGCAAATGGTTTTGTTTTGATAAAGTAGTACACACCAAATCTGAAAAGATTTCTTCTTAAAATATGAAAATCGACTACAGATTCCAGTTGAACTAAGGTAAAAAATAAAATAAAAGGTCAAGACTTACTGTACACCTTATGGATGTACCTATTCTTGGCACTAAGCACTGTCTAATTACCTCAGAATAAGAATGTTCTGTTTGACCAGGCTGCCTAATTCACAATGGAGCCTCCATCACGTTCATCCAAATTCGCACGTGAATGAGTCAATGTTTTGACTCTTTGGTCAACCATTAAGAAACATAATATCATTATTAATTAAAATTACTGTAAAGTGGCTGCTAACCTGCTAGACGGCTAAACCAATGAGCAACAATAAAAACTTGAGTTAAAAGAATGGTCAACTAGGGCTGAGTCAAGTGCTAAGTAGTCAACTAGCTATCATATGCTTGACTCGGTAAAATTAACGTATAGCAATGGTTTCTGCAATGGCAAATTTAATACCGAATTAGAATCTATAAGTACCTCGTGACATATATATTAGTAAAACTTTTGACAAAATATAATGACCCTTTCTGAATACTGTGTTCTTTTTTTTTTTTTTTTTTCGGAAGGAAAATGTTTTATAAGGCCGCTTTTGTGAATCAGGTAAAGAGATGCCGTATGAGCTGGTGATAGCAATTAATTTATAATTTATCTCTTGACCACTTTCTAATTACAACTTTAATCAAACTAAAATTTCCTCCCTCTTAGATAAACAGAATCTATAACTGCTTGTAACGCGAATTTTTTATTATTTATTTGCGTACCGAAAATAATAAAACTCTTTTAAGGAAATCTTTCTGGGTATTAAGAGATTTATCAAATAGTTGAATCATTATCGGTTATGCGCTCGTAACATGGGCGAGTTGATATGGTCCTCGAGCTAATTTGATTTAGTGCTTGATTAAACGTAATATCTGGGCGGGGCACAGGGCCCAGTGTTAGTCTTTGACTTTGGATATGGTGCAGGCCCATTTAGGCCCGAGATAATAGATCTACGTAAAGAAAATCTTTCGTTGAACAATTTGATTGTAGAATCGATTTAATCATTGAAATATATAAGTTGATATATATTGTTTGAAAATTAATATTAAGTTGCAGTATATCGTTAGGGATTGCGGTGAACTGCTAGGGTCGCCATTAATGTAATAACTCGTTCGTATGTGCATTATTATAAAATTAGTTGGAAATTTTAGAAGTTAAGTTTATGTTCGAGTTGTGTTGTTAAGCTTCGAGAAGAGAAGGCTGAGCCCAGAAAACCCGAGCGATATCTTGCTGTGACTCTAGAAATATCTTGCTTTTGACTCCTTGTTACTATTAAATGCGTCCATAGAACTCCCCCAATCTCCCTTTTTACTCGCAGGAGGCGAAATCCTCAACCTCCCCCGATCTTGACTTTTTTTCATTTGCAGGTGGAATGCTTTATTTGATTCCTTTCATGTCTACCGTTAACATCTACCGATCATCCCAAGACATGATTTTTATCTTCAAATCTTGACATTTTGAGCTATAGTTGACCATTTGTATGAGTTTAACTTTTGTTGACTTTTTGAGATTTGAGATTTTAAGACTTTGAAATGGTAGGAATGTTACATCTAAGCTTGGATATTGTGAGTAGAGGTGATTATGGTTGATTTTAGTGGTTGAAAGTGTGGAAGTTTATATAGTTGAGCTTAGGGTTGAGCTTTTGAAATCGAACTTTAGTTTCAAAGTGTTAATGGACTTTAATGGAGATGTTTCGGAGTATGGGTTGTGACTTTTGTGTGGTTGGTAGAGATTGTGTAATTTTAGTTTGGGTAAGTGAATAGTATTTGGGGTTTTTGGAATTTAGGTGGTTAATGATGGATATATTGGTTTAGAAAAGTCGATTTTGGGTTGAATAGAAGTTGTTTAAAGTGTTAGTGTTTGGAGGGAGTGATGGCCGATTGGGTTGGGGAAATGTGAGGCTCGAATTTTGTCGTTTTATTAGTCGGTTTAACTCGTAGTAAATAACACCTTAAAGTTATAATTGGTAACTAAAATGGTTGTTAACTTGGATAGATAACTAAATATAGTTATTAATATTGTAGTAAGTAGTAATTATCTACCGGGTGTTTTGATTAGGCGTTGATCATTAGGAAGAGACCACGTGGACTAATTAGGCGGGCGCTATTATTCTTGTAAGGTGAGTATTTATCTACTTGGGTGTTGATTAACTACTTGATTACGGATATGTGTATGTGTATGTGTGATTTTGTGTTAAATTATATATTGAATGTATGTGATTTTGTATTTAAATTATATGTTGAATATGCATTGTGGGTTGAGTTGTTTGGTTGTAATACGTGGTCTACGTATAGGTGTTACGAGGTGATGTTGAGTCGTGAAAGAGTTGTATGAGTTGATGATGTTTGTTGAGTTTTATTGTCGGTATTTGCGTATACCTCGGTATAAGTGCGGTGTTGCTTCGTGCCTCGTTCTGATTCGGTGATGGCTTATCGGCAGGCGCCAAGTTTCTCCATCTGAGTTGAGGTTGATTATATCACGCATTATTTGCCAGAAATCCGGACTTATATTGAGTTGTTTGAGTTGTTGAGTTGTTCGGTTGATAAAGTTGTTGCGTGCG
Source organism: Lithospermum erythrorhizon (assembly GCA_019722365.1). Classification (NCBI taxonomy): domain Eukaryota; kingdom Viridiplantae; phylum Streptophyta; class Magnoliopsida; order Boraginales; family Boraginaceae; genus Lithospermum; species Lithospermum erythrorhizon. The sequence continues at coordinate 5,960 of JADFUC010001311.1, forward strand.
TTGAGTTGATAAATTTGTTGAGTTGATTGTGTTCTTTGAGTTGATTAGTTGTTGAGTTGTGATGTCATCCTTTGTCGGTTGATAGAGTAAAGTCGAAATTGATTGTTGCGTATTGTGCGGTCTTTCTCGAAATGTCTGAATGTTATTGTTGATTGTCATTATTTTGGAATGTTATGCTAGTAGCCAATTTATGAATATAGAGATGATAATAAAATTGCCAATGACTTTATATTAAGATCATAAGTTGAATAATATTATGTCACTTCTTTATCTATTGTATGCGATATCAACTACGCCAGGAAAGTACCAGTATATGCGTGATTGGAGAGTTAATTTTATTGCTGAGATATATATTAAGCACAGGCCGCGGCTTACGCTATTGTCGCTATAGGCGGCAATTTCGTTGCCTAGGTTGGCAGTCGTCTTTATTTCGTCTTGAGGGCTTGTTCGGGTGATTGCGCTTTAGAGCTTAGAGTGAGCAATTGGTAGTTGATCCTCGATCTCGTTATTTTGTTTGGATTATGGATTCGGTTGTATATAGTTGTCGGTTTGTGATTTTTTGTTGTTGTATGTTGATATTTTGTTAGGAGTTATGTTGTATGTTGGTTATTTGTGCGTGGTTAGGAATCTGTGATGGATTCTTTCTTAAAAATTTTTTTTGTCAGATTTGTATATTATTTTATTGAGTTGTTTAAGGCAGGTGTCTTTTAAAATTGAGTCATCCATCGATTGGTGACTCTGGTGTGTCCAAGGATTTGGGGCGATTAGCATAGGGGGCGTACGACTGGGCGGTCGTTACAATTTTGGTATCGAGGCGTAGGTTTTCATATTCGTTTGATTTCTACTTACGTGGTTATGTGACTATGGGTTGTGGTGCTTTGGGTTGTGCAGTTGAGTCTTGGAGTCTAAGTCTTTTCTTTCGTTTTTATTGAAATTGTTGAGGATGCCGCTGAGGCGGAGGCAGCGTAGAGGACTCGTGCCCGCGGGAGTGCCGTGGTAGACCGAGGGGGTACTAGAGAGGTAGAACTAGAGGTGGCAGCGTGCGGTGGAGTTGTGGCGCTTGGAAGTGAGCCCGGTGTGGAGGCAGCAGTGTTCCGGAGTACGCCTGATTTCCCAATTGATTGACCACAATGGTACAGGGGATGAGTTCCGTGTTAGGAGGAGGATTTGGTACCACGCGTATGGCGTTTGATTCGTGATATTCAGGTAGGCTTTTGGCCAGGTTCTAGAAGAGATCCCCAAAGTTCCTTGGGGTGGGTTCACCGATTGATGCCATCGAGTTTATTAGAGATTTGGAGACCATTTTTGAGCCCATGGGTATTGAGGGTGAGCTGAGGGTCAAGTTCGCCACTTACAGACTGCATGAGAGTGCTCGCGATTGGTGGGGTAACCTACGACTATCTACATTTAGAGGGAGAACCCGGGTGACTTGGGAGGCGCTTTGTAGTATTTGTTCAGGAAAATTATTGCGTGATTACCCACGTACACGCGAGAAGCGATCTCATTTGTTGACTCGGGGTGATCGATACGTTGAAAGGAAATCTGAGGCGAATTATTGAGTTATATGCACAACCATTTATGCGCCTTGATCCCGAGGAAGCGGAGGAGGATTCGCGATTCGAGATGGGTTGATATAGGAGATCGCCACCATATATCTTTGATGACTTTCACCCAGTTTCCACGAGGTTGAGAATCTTTGCATTGAAAGTAGATGTAAAATTAGCTGAGCACTTTGAGACCCGAGAGGGTCGAGAAAGAGTGTGCAACGAGGGAAGCGTCCAGTATAAATTTGGATCGTAGTTCGAGTTCAGGAGGAGGACCTTTGACTAGCTCGTCAGCCGAATCGTTGCGGTCGCCCGGCTCGCCCGAGCTATTCGTATCTTCTTCCGCGCCCGGGTATGCAGCATCGAGATCTGGTGGATCTCGAGAGGGTGTCCAACGGGGTTCAGTGACATTCGATGTTTCCGTTGTGGGCAGATGGGTCATAGAATGCAGGATTGTCGGGAGAGAGAGATGATTTGCTTTCGATGTTAGTAGTCTGGACACATAGCGAGAGATTGTCCTCAGTATTCCAGAGTGGGTGGAGCCAGTACATTTTCACCGGCAGTGCAGCGAGAGGGTACCGAGGGGATCACGGAGGATGATTTGAAGACGCGGAGGCCCAGTCTGTTAGCGAGAAGGCCAAATCGATGCCGTTACTCGTGAGGACTCCTTTGAATCTTAGAGATTAAATGTGAGTACCTTGTTGTTATATGATACAGAGGCTAGTATTCTTTTTGATTCTGGAGCTACCCATTCTTTTATTTTCCGGAGTTTTAAATTGGATATCTTACCTTTATGTTAGAGATGCTTTGCTTGTTCCTTTAATATTATGACACGATTGGGAGGTCGGTTGAGGTTAGACATGTATATAAAGATTGTCCACACTTAAGAGTGAGTAATGTTGTTTGTTAGTTATTGGATCTACTTCCGTTTGAATTGGTAGATTTGATCTTATCTTGAAATGGATTGGTTGGGGAGGCATCGCCAAAATTGACTTCAGCGCAATTATTTTTTCTGAGTCCGGTGCAGGAGCACGATATTGTGTTTGAGGAGATAGGAAGGTCTGCTATCAAGTTTTTATTTACATTGGGCGAAAGTTGATGAAGAAAGGTTGTCTTTGGAGTATCTGGGTATGTAAGTCGACTTGGAGAGAGGAGGAAACGAGTTAGAGGATGTCTTGAGAGTTGTTATTGAGTATGTCGATGTTTTCGGAGAGAGGTGCAGGGAGTTACCGCGGAGAGAGAAGTGGGTTCTGCGTTGAAGTAATTCCGGGTATTGCACCATTTTCCTAACTAGCCGTACAAATGGCTCGGCGAGTTGAGAGAGAGTTGAAACTTCGATTCTGAGGAATCTTGATAAAGGGGTTTTGGCGGATCGAGTATTCTCCGTGGGTGCACGATTCTATTTGTGAAAAAGAAATATGGTTGAGGTTATTAATATCGATTCTGACTGATTGAATAAAGTGACCATCGAGAACCGTATCCGTTGCCGAGATAGATGATTTATTTGACGAGTTGAGGATGCAGTATTTCGAAGATTGATTTGAATCCCGTCTTACCGGTTGAGGATTAAGGGCGGTGACATTCGAAATCAGCCTTTCGATCGGTATGGGCATGAGTTTATGGTAATGCCGTTTGGGTTGGTAGAAATGCACCCTTGGCGTTCATGGATTTTAATGAACCGGGTGTTTGGGGGATTCTGGACAAATTTGTGATTGTGTTTATTGATGATATTCGTCTACTTTCGAGTGATGCGGAGGAGCCACCGAGAGACACTCTCTTGGTTGTGTTGGAGACATTGAGAATGACACCAATTATGCCTTAAGTTTAGTAAATGTGGTCCCAGTTGGAGAAAATCTGATTCTTGGGGGCGTATTTATATCCGGTGAAGAAGTATTTGTGTGGACCCTCGGAAAGTGGAGGTTGTGAGGTAATTAGGGCGACTACGAGTGTGACTAGGTGAGGTTTCTTGGGTTTGGCTGGGTATTCACAGGAGGTTTATTAGAATTTCTCTTTGATTGCGACTCGATGACAAAGTTGACTAGCAAGGGAGTTCCACTTTATTTAGGATGAGAAGTTGTGAGAGGTGTTCGAGGTTGGGCGGGTGACTCTGCTGGTTTAGCTCTGCCGTCGGATTGGAGGGTTTAATGATCTGTTGATCGCCGCGCGGGGGTTGGGTTGTCGTTGATGCGAGAATGGGAGAGTGATTGCTTATGGCTACTCGATAGTTGAGAAACCACCAGGAGAAACTACCCGACCAGCCAGTCTTGAGTTAGCGTGATTGTTTTGGAGTTGAAGGCTGTGGAGGCATTACTTGAATGGGGTTAGATGCCGGATTTTCATTGATCCTGAAAGTCTGGAAGTACCTACGAAGCAGAGAGACCTGAATTTGAGGCGGAGATGGATGGGTTTATGGCGATTATGATGTGACAATCGAGACCTCATACGGGGAAAGTAGATGTAATGCTTGAGATGCTCTGGGCGGAAGGGAAAGCAAAGGAATAGCGAGATGACGGCTTAGGTTAGGCTTAGTATTGGCAATGGTGAGTTGTTGGCTTATGTGAAGGATTCGACACAGCTACTCTTTGATCGTATGCTTGGAGTTCTGGCCAGCAAGATGAAGGCTACAGAATATCAATAGCGAAGTAAAGAATGAGGAATGAGTAGATTTTCACAGGTTAGCGAGAGTAGGCGCTCTGAGGATGGATGGCAGGTTATGTGTACCGTAGATTTTACACGTAATCTATATATTAAAGCAATAGTCAGTTAATATTGTTTAATATAGCCTCTATCGATCCGTCTAAGAGGTCCTGTATGGCTTGATAAAAGCGGAACTATGTAACAATAGTATTATAAACTTTCCGAGCCTAAAGTGAAACACGAAGAAAACATTCTGGACGAAAAATCAAGTCCTTGGATGTGGGTTAGGGCCGAACGGGCGATTTTCATGGATGAGGATGGATGAGTTTTATTCTCCTTAAAACTCTCCTCCAATATTATTAAGTGAAGTGTTCTATTCTCAGAATTCACTAAGCCTCACAATTGGAGAGATCAAAACATTCTCCTCTCACCGCCTCTCTCGGCCGACCCCCCCCTTTTGGAAGAAATGGAAGTAAGCCTTTGTGTTAAATACGAGTCCGTTTATTTTAATGATGACTTAAATATTGATTTACTATCTAACACATGTGTTCATGTATTTTATTCCATAGACATGGAAAGGTGCTTCTCGCATGTAAAGTTCATAGTCATATAAAGTAAGCACAAGATCAAGGCATTAAAGACAATGAAGAAATGCCATGGGAGCAAAATCATTTTTCATTGAATGAGCTTAAAAGGCGAAGTGTGGTGATGATGATGTAGGATATTTGAGACACTAGTCATTTGCGGTCATGAAAAGACCAAGTAATAGATGAGATAACAAAAGAATTGATGTGGTGACAATATTAAAAGGTCAACCACATGCAGCTCGAAGAGAACAAAGCTTTGTTAAAGAAAAGAATCGTGAGAATCAGTCTGACGATGGGGTTTGATCTGAAGTCATGATTAAAAGTATGGTTCACGTTCCGTTCATGCATTGAACATGTTCATGCTTATATTGAGGGGGAGTATATGCTTGTTATTATTCCTTATACCCCTCATGCATAAGGTATTTTGTTATCTTCAAAATGAAGAGCTAGTAGACTTGTGGTCATTTGACTCTTTGATTTGAGTATAACAAAGTGCTACGTGGAATAATGGTTTTACCAGTGACTTCTATAGTGCGCCAAGTCGGCTTAAAGGCACAAGATTGAAGTCATCACAAAAGCCAAACCTTCTATGTGTTCCTACTTGTTCATAGGGCGTTTGTAAGGAAATTCTCTCTTATCCAAAGTTTTTGAGAGAGTTGGTTTTTAAAATGGTTAAGCTATTTAAATTGCTAAAATTATTTTCTTAAAGAATCTTTTGTATAAACTCGTTCTCTATTGATCCGCATTTGAATTATTACGAAATCAAGTTAAAATGACTTTTTCACATTTGTACTCGAATTTGAATTAAGTCAAATTTAGGGGATCAATCTAGAATAAAGTTAAAATCAAATGAACCTGCATTTTATTTGTAACGGCCCCGGCAACGGCCGTTGCTACAGTCGATATTTTGCCATGAAATGTCAGATTGCATTTTTCTATAAACGGCCCTGTTAACGCCCCTGTAGAGGCCGTTTCAAAGGCCGATTGACACCTATAAAAGCATTTCATCATCAATTAAAACCTAACTTTTGCAACCTAATTGAAAATGAAATTCGAAATTGTTCAAACCAAAAGCCAACTCTGTTGTTCTTCTTTGCATCTTGATTTGAGAGATATTTCCATAGAGCTAAATGTTACCCTATATGATAACCTTAGAGGGGGGAGGGGTCAGGCGCACAAGGAATGATGATCATTGAACTTCATGGAATATTATGGATGATCACTCCTTGTTTGGACGGTAACCATTGTGCATTAAAAGTTGGTATCTTCTAATCTTGGTTATCATTATGCCTTTATATATGGTTTTTGCCGTACAAGTATGATTGGTTGTTGTCGTTGTTTTATATGTTAGTTATACTTTTTTGAGCAAGTTAATTGTCATTCCTAAAAGAACTTTTGTTCAAGGAATGAAGTTATGAGCCTTAACCACATAGCCATCCCTAAGAGAATTGTTGTTCGAGGGATGATACCATACTTGTGCCACCTCTAAGAGAGCTTTTGTTCGAGGGGTGAGTCGACGAACCTTATGTGTTTCATTGCTTCATTTGATTGTATGCTTAAATGTGTCGTGCATGCTATGTGTTTCAAATTATCATATTGTATTAGCATATCATGTTCGGGATTGCCAAAGGGTGATTTTAAGTCAAATTCTATTCATTCGGATTGTTGAGATAAAATTGTGAGATTTGGAAAGGAGTTGGAGAAGTGATTTGTGAATATTTATATTTTGGAAAAAACATGAAACGGCCCCCGTAACGGCTCCGAAATGAGGCCATTATTAAGGTCGTTGTCGAAATTGTGGCTAAGGCATTTTTTTGGTCGATGCTCTTTGGAAGCAAAAGTGCCCCAATTAGCCCCCATAATGGCCCTATTTGAGGCCGTTACAGAGGACGTTACCCGGATTTGCTACAACCGTTTGTCTATAACGGCCCCACGAACGGGTGCTGCAAAGGCCGTTAGTGAGGCCGATACGGGGTCTATATATATTCCAAAATCAAATTTCTATCATATATAGTATCATTCATCCATTATGCCTCCTAGAATTATCTTTGTGATCTTTGATGAATCACTTGTGCTAAACATGATCATTACTTTTTGTAATCATCATGAATAATATAAGTGTAATGTGTTTATATGAATATGCTTACATGAACACATTTCACATGTTTCTGGGTTTTATAGTGATTGGTGATAGATTGGGGATCTTGTATGTTATATGGTTTCACTAATCCTAAGGATCCACTATATTGGATACCTATACTCTCCACTTAAGCTTTATTTTTGTAGTTCAATTATGTGCTAAAAATTGTGTGGAGATCGCTTGGGCTAGAATGGGAGAATCAATTGAAAAATCGAAGTATAAAAATGCCTGAGAGACATACTTTAAAGATAAAGCTTCAAGGAAATGGATAGAAAAGGAAGCTCCATGAGAAAAAGATAAAATCTAACAAATGACAAGAGAAAATGGTTAAAGAAAGAAAAAGCTTTTTGGATAAAGTATTTCTAAACCTCATCTTATTAATACGAAATACATGTTGTATATGCTCGTATGCTCTAATGTGCGATACTATCACATCTTGTTTTGGACTTATTGAGTATTTCGAGTTCCATTCTCTCAACTTGCATATGCTATATGGTTTATGCTTAAATGCTTTGTTTGAGAGTATTTCATGTTTTTGACGCTTCATAATTGTCTTATTTGCCCTGTTGAGGAGTACATTATGCCTAATACATGATCATTATGCTTATATTCATATGTGCCCTATGTGAGGGGGAGTCATGCCTAAAGACTCCATATGTGAGGGGAAGTCGTGCCTTAAGACTTCATATGTATTTAATTTCTCTTGAATGTCTCTAATCTCATGAAAGTTCAATTGCTTAATCTTTCAAGAAGATATTGTCTAGATGGCCGTGCATACATTAAATATGAAAACTCGATATGGTCGTGACAATTCATGAGATTATGACCGAGTTTAAACTTGTATTTCAAAACTCGTCCATTTTTAGAGATGTTCTTGTCGTTCGTTGTTGTTTTGAAGATTTTTTGTTATTCTTAAAAACTCTTGTTTATAAATTTCTTCTCAACTTTTTTTAAGGCCAAGCCAATATTATTTTTCATGTTTTGATGTTTTAATTGACTTGTACAAGAATGTTGGATAATTCTTCTTGTTTTTCAAAATCTTATGCCACTTAAACCTTGCCTTTTGGTTGGTTTTTTTGTTTCAACCATGTGCTTAAAATGAATTTCCAAAATTAAGTAGTTTGAAAATGTCTTATACTCAATTATGCTTTATATATATTTTTCATGAGTATTTGACTTACTTATCATTTGAGATGTATTATAAAAATATGTTTATCCTAAATACATTTCTTATGTCTTCTCACAAATCAATATGCTTCATGTCTCCTTATTACTCTTTTTGAAGAGGAATTTGGTAGATGATTTAACTTTATTTCAGATATGCATAATTTTTTTTCAAGCTTGAGTGATTGAAAGTTATTGTAATTAGTGATAGGTGTGATCTTATATATTTATATGCTGCTAATCCTAAGGACCCAACATATTAGATACCTATACTCTACTTGAGCTTAATGTTATAAGCTCATTCATGGCCTAAAACTATGTAGGGATTGCTTTCGGGCTAGAGCAGGGAGAATCAAATGCTAAAGCCAAGCAAGAAACCAAGTATAAAAATCCATGAGATATATGCTTTAAAGATAAAGCTTCAATGAAATGGATGAAAATGGAGCCGCATGAGCAAAAGATAAAATCTAACAAATGACAAGAGAAAACGCTTAAAGGAAGAAAAAGCTTTTTGGATGAAGTATTTCTAAACCTCATCTTTTTTATTCGAAATACATATTTTATATGCTCTAATGTGCGATATTAACATATATTGTTTTGAGCTTATTGAGTATTTCGAGTTCCATTCTCTCAACTTGCATGTGCTATATGGTTTATGCTTAAATGCCTTGTTAGAGAGTATTTCATATTTTTAAGGCTTCATAATTGTCTTGTTGCCGGTGAGAATCTTATTGAGAAGTCTTTGTTAAATATATACATGTGTGTTCTATGTGAAGTCGTGCCTAAAGACTCAAATATGTGAAATCGTGCCTTAAAGACATCGTATGTATTTAATTTCTTTTGAATGTCTCTAATATCTTGAAAAGTTCAATTGTAATCCTTCCAAGAAGATATTGTCTGAATAGCCATGCATCATGCAAATATTCGAAGTGATATGGTGTTGACAATTCTTGAGATTATGCCGAGTTCAAACTTGTATTTGAAACTAGTTCATTTTGAGATGTTCTTGTTGTTCGTTTTTTGTTTTGAAGATTTCTTATTCTTCATACAAACTCTTGTTTTAATTTAACATCTTAAGGCTAAGCCGATATTATTTTACATGCTTTGATATTTTCATTGGCTTGTCTGAAAAGTGGATAATTCTTCTTGTTTTTCAAAATCTATGCCACTTGAACATTCCCTTTTGGTTATTAATTTTGTTCAACCACGTGTTTAATTGGTTTAAAATCAAGTGGTTTGAAAAAATGTCTTATACTCGGTGTGCTGGAATCTGTTCTTTCGTGAGTATTTGATTTACTTATCATATAGGATGTATTATACCAAAATGTTTATCGATATATCTCTCATGACTTATCACAAATCACTTTCTTCCTCTCCACATGACTATTTTATAATATTATCATCGAAATTATTTATACTATCTCAGGGTCCCGCGCCGACACGAAAATTTTAATTTTTTTATTTTTAACAACGGGTTATTAAGGTATGAATCTCAGCGTTTGTTAGCCTCAAACTTGATTACAAAATTTCAAAATCCTTTTCGGAAGAAGGAAGTAATGTGTAAAATTAAGCTAATCATTACGCGGAAGCCTAACAAAACTGACCAATCGTGTTACTTGGTTTAACGGGTTAGGTTTGAATTCGAAATAGTCCTGGCTTTGAACATATAAGGGTTAAATTTGAGTTTAAGTTCTTGACCCTAGAAATCCATCCAACCCGAAGATATGTATACTAATTTCAATTATATTTAAAATCACATTTAAACTTGTTATTTTTAGATATTTAGAAACAACATTCATTTCATATTACATTCATTTTATATAACTAATTTCTTTTTATTTTCATTGACATTCTCGTCTTTCGAGACGATGCTTGACCATAAATTGTTTTTAATTTCTTGTTCTTATAAATTTAATCATTTGATTTATTTTTAAAATATTTATATTGTTATTTTTTATTAACTATAGTATTGTTATTAAAATGTTATTCATGATTGAACTTTCACCATGATCAACGAAAATAGATATTATAACTAAGTGGAAGGAATATGATATAATACGAAAATTATTCTATACAATATTGTATTGACGTTTATATGACCATGTTGATGCTAAAAATAGTAAGTTAATTATTATTAATATAAATTAAAAATAGTAAGTTAATTATTATTAACATAAAGTAAAAATGAAATTATAATTGATTGGTAGTTAGAGTAATAGGAGAGTGGGCATTATGCCCACGAGTCCGATTCGCCTATTGGGACACAATGATTACTTTTATGTTTAGAGTTTTGTAGGATACTTTGCCTACTCTATAAATAGACATACTATTAAGTTTTTTATTCAAGCAACTGATTCTAAAGAAATTCAATCAATGTTATTTGTTTATATGGTAATAGAGCTCATCGATTCTTTAGGTTTAAATATTCTGTTGTCCTAGCGGTAGGTTTTGTACTATGTGATACTCACCTACGAAATTAATTTATTCAATTTTATTTTACAAGTTTGTCTTGAAGATTGGTTGAATTATCAACTTCTTTTAAGTTTTATGGTGTTTTGACATATTTGGATATGGAACTTTGATGTTGAGCCACGGGTTTTTCCATTGTTCTCTTTTCGGCGATGAGTTCGTTTTAAGCCATAGATTGAGCCACAATCTCTTTTTTTCTTTGGATCTCGTCAGCCAGTATCATCTGACGATGATTTGAAATAACCGTTCTTTACGATATTATGTTGTTAGTATATAAGTTTCTCGGTGGAGTATTTGAGGGTAAATTAAAAATTTACGGGGTTGAGTAATTGGAGAATTCAATAAATCGGTAGGTTGGTGGTATATTTCGGTTTGTGGGTGGGACCACGGAGATAGTATAAAATGATTGAGACTAAAATCGATGTACCGAGACTAGTATTATATGAGTAGTAGTTTGTATCATGAAATTTTACATTTGGAATCGGTTCATTGAGATCTAAGTATGGAAAGTGGAGAAATTAGCTTGAAACTTGAGCAGGCATTATTTTTCCTTATAAATATCCCTTTACCGCCCCATTATCTCCATCTCGTCAAAATTCTTTCCTTCCTTTTCCTCTGGCGAGGAATACCTCGTCTCCCCCGATTGAAATTACCTGCTTAGATTTCTACCAAATCGATTGTCGCTTCAACTCAAGGATAAAGTGGTGGATTTCAAGCTTCCTGCACCGTAAAATGCTAAATCATGCTCTAGGTAAAAATATCAAATCTTTTGAGAGATTTCTTGAGTTTTTAAGAGTTGACTTTTATTGAATTTTTGTTGACCATAATTTTGGGACTTCAAAATGATACATTGGATCGTCTAGGCTTAGATTACATGATTAGAGGTTATGACAATCGATTTTGGAGGGTTGAAGATGTGTGAAATTGATGGAGTTGACTTTGAGGAATTGAGTTTTTAAGGGTTGAAATGTTATAGAAGTATCATAAGTTGAAATATGTGAGGTGGTAGTGGTGCAGTTTTAGGGGTTGGGAAGTATATTGATTGGATCGATTTGACTTTTTTATAAGTTTCTTTAAATTGTATAATAATCATGGGACTTTGTATAGTTGTTTAGGAGTATAATTTGGATGTTTTGAGGTTGATTGGTGGAGGATATTGTTGAGGTTAAGGTTATTCCAAGTTGAGTAGTAGTGGACTTTTTGAACTAAAAGGTAGATTATAATGGGTTAATTAGTTGGCGATTGATTGTTGGATTAGAATTTGGAATAAACTAACGTGGTATTTTTGGGATAATAAAGTGATGAACGAATATTGGGAGTTATGAAGTTGGTAAATTGAATGTAGTTAAGTTGGAATTTTAGAAGTGTATACTAATTTCAGGGATATGATGATTACTAAAAGGTTAATTTGAATTGTGAGACGTGGTATAATACTCGGGGTTTATATAGATGTTAAGAGAGGTTATTCTATGGAATGTGTTATAATGTATAATTTCTTTGAATAGGAGTTGAGCCTGGACCTAGCACGAGGACTACCTAGAGTTAGCATTACTGCTTTTGGGCTCGAGGTGAGTACAAATCTCACGATGGGAACCCTTCATATATTATGTTATATATTTTGCATGTGTTGTCTTGGGGTTGTTTTGACGTAATGTATTGTGTGATTATGAAGGATATTATGTAGAATTGTGAATTATGATTCATATTGTAAATAAGTGAGACTTTTGATTGATATTATGAGATAATTATGATTATGAGTTATATTACAGATAATTGAGATTATGATTCATGTTATGAAGATTGTGGAGTATACCCGTGTGCTGTGTGTACTTTGCGGCTTGTCTTTGTATGTGTGTGGGCGTGTCTTTGTCTGTGTGGTACATTATTGCAGATGTGTTTGATTGCTGTGTAGGTATTTGCGGAGGCGGGGTGACCCGACCGGAGGTTTGGTGTGAATTGTGCATATTGTATGGGTAGTACTGTGGATTCGGGAGGTTTGGTGTGATATGCATTGAGGGGTGTAACTTCCGGTCGTGAGGATGGAGGTGGAGGCCTCGTAATCGGTGTCCTTGGAGGTGGATTCCTCATATGTGTGTATTGTTTAGAGGTGGATTCCTTGTATGTGTATTATTTGGAGGTGGATTCCCTCGTCGTTTACTATTTGTGGAGGTGCGTTCACTCATTTTGATGACTTTTGATTATCTTGTGTGTTGAGACAGTTTCCATAAATGAATATCGTTGTTACTTGATTATAAGCTCGTATTGTATATTATCATGTAACATCATATAAGAAGGGATTCTATGAGTTATTGGTATTACATTCATTGTGTGCTTTGGTTAATGTATATCCCCGCCCATGATATATATATATATATATATATATATATATGTATGAACATATATGTGATAAGGATCGAGAAATGCAGTAATATTTGTATTCACTGTTAATAATGGCTATATTCTCATGGGGCGGGCGTTTATGCCCCTATGGGTTTCCTAAGGGGTTGATGTTGAGGTTGTCAAGAGGCCATTGTTAGGAGGCTGCCAGTTGAAGATTGTAGGTGAGGCGGCCAGTGGCATAGAAGATCACCCGGCAGATCCTCACTATTTATGTTTTCTAGCATTGAGCATATAGTAGGAAATTGGTGTAATATGTTGTGTTGTGCAAATTATGTGTGTATTTGTATGGTTGTATTTTTTTAGGTTGATTTGAGTTTAAATTGGTGATGCGTTGCTTGTGATGTATTGTAAGTTCACTTGCATTAGACAAAGATGTATTATTATTAATGTCGGAATGTAGTCTTTTTATGTTGTCATCATTGATCGGTGACTTCTGAGGGTATTAAGTATTTGTTGATGACCGCCAACACCAGGCGGCCGACTTCAGAATAGATACATGATTCCTTTCACGTTAGTTTCTTTCCAAAGAGCGAAGTATCATGCCGCCGATGAATCTTGCATTTGCATTGGCCGTCGTCGTCACATGAAATGATAATGGTTGACTGATAGGCGTTTTTTATTAGCAAGCTAGGGTGTTATCAATAACTTCGAGGAGTTGTGTCGGCGAGTGGGTATTGTGCGGCGAGAGCGAGGTTATTGGTGGGTGTTGATGACTAGGTCTCGTTTGGATAAATGGACTGGACAGGCAGGTAACAAGTTGTACTTTGATAAAAGCCTGGGCCCAAATGAAGTATCTGAGAAACAAAAGATCGGTTGCCTGAGACGGATCACTACGACTGATCAAGGAATCTTTAGATCGAGAGAGTATAGTTTATGCGAAGGTAATTGGAGGGATCAAAGTCAACTTACTTGATTTGTTTCAAGGTTTACCTTTTATAGTTGTAGGGACTGTTACTTCGGTGACTCAGAATGGCCCAACCGATTACTATAGAAGTAGTAACGGTTTCAAATCATGAAGGTATTGGATAATTATGATCTTGATATACTATTGTTATCTCTTCAATTAAATAGCTTTTGAATCCGTTATTGTACTTGACCGCTTCCTCATTGACCCGGTGGGTAGCCTAACCCTTTTGCATAAGGACTTAGCCATAGCCATCTTAGCTATGAGTCCATTTATTTAGTCGTCTTGGTTTCCGGGTTGCGGTATCTTGGGAAAACACCAAGCTTCTCCTCGAGGTACCATGTTTGGCTCTCACCGTGGAAGCTCGTCGACATAGTAAACATGCCCCTGAACCTTTTTCTCCTCTTTGACATCACTGGGAGGTACCTGAAACACGCCGAGATACAACCGTAGAATATCCCCCGCCAGGCTCTTGCCAACAATTGTGGGGATTGGAGGCCAGAACTTCAGGCTCTGGAATGGCCTTTCATGACCTGGGAGATTCCATTCTAACTCTTTCACTTTCTTTAGCATTGAAAAGACTTACGATCTGTGGCTCGTGAGATGAATCGCGTCAAGGCTGCGATCCGTCCGGTTAGTTGTTGGACCTCTTTTTTTGACTTTTGGGCTCACGCCTGCTATTTTTAATACGGATTTTGGCTCGATGCTTTAGTTGATCATGTGTGTGAAATTTCACGGATGTTACACCAAAGAATAAAATTTATTTGAGGTTTGGCTTGGGGAATTACATATTTCCTCAGGTTCTCAAAGCTTTCTCGTAGATTTGCCTCATGATCCTGTGCCTCCCGGCTCTTTGTGAACATCTTAGCTACATAGATCTCATTCTTCTATCAGGATAGATAACGCATTATTCGCGTCCATCGATAAATGGCTCACGGCGTTAACTTCCAGTAGAGGCCTTAAACCTTCCAACGGTAGATCTCGTACTACATCGGGGAAATGCGGTTCTCAAACATCTTTATCGGGCATCAATATGGTAAGGCATCCAATCACCTTATGGCCGGCACTAGAGTCACCTAACGATTGATGTTGGGTGGTGGATACTTGATCAGCATGGGACATACCTTCATTTGATGTTGTCGAGAGTGCATTGCACCGCAGCCTGTTCCATTTGTCTTTGGGACCAATACTACATTGGCCAACCACGTTGGAAATAACAGCTCTCGAATGGCATCTGCCCCTAGCAACTTATTCACCTCGTCCCTAATTGCCTCTCATTTGTCTTTTGAGAAGGTCAGCTTCTTAGATGGGTTTTTATAAGGGTCCACATACAACCCGATGGACCGCTATAAAATCTAGACTGGTGGCTCCATTTCAAATATGTCGAGGCTCCCGGAGAGAAGACAGTTAAGGCATCTCTTTGTCTTTGCCCCAGTTGTACCTATCTCGAAGACCTTAGCCGGAACCTTCGTCAAAGAGGGGAGCACTACGAAGACATCCTCGGTGGCTTCCCTTTTTTGGGCTCCTCGGGCACTGCAAAGGTACACATGTTCTGTCCTGGGCCCTCCCTCGCCCTCTTGGACGAGGATCCGGCCTCCATCGCTCATGATGAGCTTGGTAGAGGCTTCCAGTTGGCGTCCTGCCGACTTCTTGCTAGTTCTGTTTGGATCTCCATTTATCTAAATATCGTGTTTGGAACTTCATATTTCAAGAGTAGAATTAAGTAGCCCACCCAACCTCAGAGACAACTGATGGCCTTCCAATGATGCCATTGTAGGCTCCCCCAGACATGTCCACGATGGTAAACTCCGCCCATCTTTGTGGGCATGGATCCTTTCCATGGTAACCGTGAGGGTTCACTCACAGCTTGCTCATTTGCATGTAGACTATGTTAAGGTGGCGGGCGGTGGGATCTTCGCGACTTATCTAACTTTTAAGTGGCGTCCAAGAATAGGATGTCAATGGAACTGGGTGTCCTTGGCAAAATCGCCCAGCCTCAAAGTTCACGATCATAGGGGTGATCGCTTGACGGATCCCTCGTGTGGCTGGCTATACACTCAAAGTCTTTTCTCGAGAAGAATAGATCCGGAACTCGGGGTGCATTCCTATTATTACAGCGTAGATGTCCCTTTTAGCATGCGCCCTCTAGCGGTCTCAGAATCTCCGACCCTGCTACGTCCCCCTAAAATGATGTTTACCCTCCCAGTAATATTAGGAGGGCGTCGGGGACTCTTTCCCTACATTGCTGGTCACACTTTGTGAAAATACTAACTTGATCACTTCCTCTATTTTGCCCGGTAATGTTATAAGTGTCGTTGCGAGCATACTCCTTTAGTTGCCCCCTCTGTATAAGCATCTCAATCTCAATCTTGAGGAATTCAATACACAATCGTCGTATAACATGGCCAGGTAAATTATTATTGTGATGCGGCAATACTTGCTCATATCCCTTCTTATCTTGAGAGGGTCTTACGCCGGAGGCTATGACATCATCCGTTTGTGCATGATCTCAGAATATACTTCCCTGGGCCATTGAGAGAGTGTGCGTATTCAATCATTCTCCCACTTTTATTTTTAAGTATTACTATGATAAGACTAATTTTGATTCAAATCAAAGTTACAAGTAACAATTAATTACAACGTTAGTTAATTTTCACAACTTAAAATCTAACTGAATAAATTTTTTGGGACGAAGGAGGTAGTATATCAAATGCTAGTAGTCCATATTATTTAAGTATCCTATTAATGAGAATTTCAGAATTAGATTCAAAGTCACCACATGTGATTAATTTGAAACCCGGACAATTTGTTTGGGACGGAGGAGGTTGTATATCAAATGATAACATTATTTAGGTATTCTACTATTAATAATAAGATAATTCTAATTAAATAAAAACTAGAAAGTGACAATTAAAACTGGACAATATTTTTGGAGACGGAGACTGGACTGACGGGCTAGATAGGCGGCGAATTTGCCACTACCGAGTTTGCCGATTTGAGAACATTTGAGGGATAATTTTTTATGGGGGTAGGATTAGTAGAAGTAGGTGCGGGGGAGGAGAAATAGCAAACTTCCGGTCGTCTGGTTCGGGGGTTGGGGGTTGATGGATTACCTAGGGTGCAGGTGGGAGGTAGGGGTGGGCGTCGCTAAGGGGGTAGGGGTATCTTTGGGGTGGGGAGTGCGGAGGGGGTGGAGGTGGGGGTGGGGGGTATCGTTGGCCGGGGTTGTGGTGGGTGGGGGTACGGGTTGTGGGGGTGGGGGTGGGTCTGATGGAAGGGATGGAGTATTAGGATTTATTTTCACTTTTTTTTAATAAAATAAGATTTTAACTTGGACGGCGCTTAAGATATGAACTTGGACGTCGCTTTTAAGCGCCATGCGAGATTAACTGTCTTGGCGATACAAGTAAAGTGGCATCTGAAGTGTTATTTTATAGAAGTGAATAATCGGCAACTGTATGGGTATTATTGTGGACTAATGTATAAATCATCAACTATGGGGACCAAATTCCAACATGATCGTACTTTTAAAAACTAAATTATGATGACTACTAATTGAGACAACTTACCGCTCAACTCAGTATGTCCACTTCTTTCATTATTCATCAAGTCAATTAGGATATAGTATTGTGTGTTACGACTAAGATTTGAAGAGATATAAAGAAATCCATGCATGTTCAGGCTGTGAAAAGATTGGTTAGGTTTATGTATCTATTGACCAAATAGCTAGTTCTTGCAAAGTGAACATATCTATTTTGATAGCAACACCAAATTGTGGTAGACATGTTCGCTTTCACGAATCAAAGAAGTACAATCTTAGATTTGATGAGGACTAGGAGCATCATTTCTTTTTTGACTTGTTCAGTTTCAGAAACAATGGATTTCATTTATTCTTGAGTACTTTCCTTTTCATCCATGGTTTGATTGGCTTTTAAATATATAACTTCATCAACGATCTCTTTGATTAATCAACCTTTTGGACCACTTTCAAAGTTCCTGAAATTTGCAACTTATGTCGATAGCAATTTAACTGTTTTAGAAAACAAAATTCAATTACAATCCCTAGGCCTCCATCAGATCGAGAATTATTATTAACAGAATTTTTATTATAATATTAACCTAATTTTATAGCAATAATTCAATCATATATCTTGAAATTTTAAAAAATAAACCATAAAATGCAAAGAAAATTTTTACTCACTTTCAAATTCGTTTATTAGATGCGTAGCAAAAATTTTTACATTTTATTTTTCTTACGTAAATTATAAAAGAATTCAATCACGAAGTCTTGTTTTGTGAGTCACTGGCGTTGACGGTTGTGAAATGTCAGGCAGCGACTTGAGCTTGATGGGAGCTTGGCTACGGGAGGTGTTTTCCAGCTACGAGAGTGTTGTTTTTCTTGAGGTGGTGCTTCAAAATATTTAAGCTTGAGAAATTTAGGGGTAGTACACATGTTTTCTCAAGTATTTTTTAATAATATTTTGTTTGTGAATATTTTGTATTTTTAAAATATAGGGGGGTATTTATGAGAACCTTTACGGGATTTGAATCACTGGCTTGATTGGTTGGTTTATTTTCGGGTGGATCATGATCTTAACCATTTAATTTTGAGGCAAGATAAAACCCATCCGGATTTTTTAAGAATTGTTTGCCTCCAGAAATAAAAAGATGTCACCTCTTTTATTTAAAAGAAGGTTAGAGATTAACTTTTTAGGTCAAACACATTTTCATGTTGATCAGAACTTCTTGAGATGCTGTTTTGAACCTCGTTCTTTACGGAGTCTTCCTATTGAGCCCACTTCTAGCTTCAATTTCAGCCATATGGCGGATTTGGTGAATAAAATTGAAAGTTTTTAGTGCAAAGGCACTTAAATTTAATGAACACTTACTTTACTCGAGGCTATTTTCTCGAAATCCATCTTCGAATGAAGGGTTACATTAAATTTGAGGATGGCTGAAACCACACAGCCGTAGCAGCGATTAACAGTGAAAACCGAATTAATTAATTTTGAATTAATTTGTTTTAATCATTTTAATTATTTTTTTAATAGAAATTTTCAGCATTTCTGATTGCCTCCTCGAACCGGTACATACGTAATAGGTGTCGGGTTAGAGCTTTGAATAGTGTCCGTTTTCGACATGTGTTGAAATTTCCAAGGGTTTTACTTTCGAAGTCTTACTCTTTTTGCTAGCGGCGTCAGAGACTTTTGTTTACTTTTTGGATGAGCTTGAGTTGTGTGTTGAACTTGCCTTTGGTGGGAAATTTAGTATCGATCCGGTCTGGTTAACTTCTTACCGTCTGCGAGGGAGGTACAGAGTTTTTGATTAACTATGTTTCGAACATAGTTGCGTTAAGGATAGCTGCGGCCCACTTTCGATCATCATCCTGTTATTTGGGGACTTTAAAGGATGATCACTGTATTTGGACTTCTTGTGAGTTAGGCGCAGTCACGATCACAATCAACTCATTTTATCGGAAGGTTGACTTATAAGGAAGGTTATTTCGTTTAAATTCGGATTCCATTTTGATACCGATTTATTAAGAGAATTAAATTATGCAGGTTTTAATGTTATCATGAATTTATTACATGTTAAAGGCTCATTTAAAAACTGGTCCAAGTATAGAAAATTGAGCCAAGTTTGGGCTTTAGAGAGTTATTTTGGATTTATTACGTGATACCCGTTTGGGAGTTACCGATCCGTGAGGATTTATTAAGATTTGAATTTTCTAGAGATTTAGTACTCTAGATTTATCGTGTTTATATTGATAGAATCCTGGCTAGGATTTAACTTGAGAATCGTATTCTCAATTACAACATGAATTTGGCCACATGTTAGATATTTAAGATAATTTATCCTAATCCTTGTGGATTTTTTAGCATTGATTATCTTAATTTTAGGATTAAATCCTATATTTTTTTTTGAATTTTCGGACCAATTTTGGTCCTATTTTATTTAACCGGGAAATATTCGGGATGTAAATATTTTTCATGTGAAAAATCCCGACCCACATATATATAGGATTTTTGGACCGCTCTTAGGATAGGCAAGTTGGTTTATTTTCGTTTACTGACGTAAAAGGAAACAACACGTCGTCGAGGCATAAGCCTTGGGAACTTTGGGGAATAAGAGCCATTTAGTGCTTTATAAGCACAAGATGAGAAAAGAATTGATCATTACATGCGGCTCCCCCGCTCCCTCTGGGCGTGCCGAACCGTGGTGAGCTCTCCGCTTCCTTTTTTTCCTCTTGTTTCTTTGCATGGCTTTGAATTATATGATCATATGACAACTAATAATGCCCTTTTTATTCTTATTGTTTATGTTTGTTTTATGCTCATTTTTTAATTGATACATTTTATTGTAGCTCCGACAACAAGAAACTGACGACTATGTAGAGCTCGTTCTATTGTTTCACATTATTTATCTGTATGACATTGCATGTGGAGCTATATTTTTTGGTCACTAATTCTGAGACAGCTTCCATTTATTCAGTTATGAAGACAAAAGCATTTTTTGGTGCAATACTGCAATTGCATTCTGTTTGTTATGGAATGGAATGGTTCTTGGCAGCCAGTAATGAATGATTTTTGTAATTATTATGGAGTGGAATGGTGAAGTTTTCGATTTTCAGTCCGGTTTTGGATACATTATCGGTTTCGGTCATGTTTGGGATACATTTTTCGATTTTCGGTCTATTTGGATACATTTTCCTGCTTAGGTGTCTCATTTTCCAGATCCGTCCGGGTTTGGATAAACTGTTAACCGCCTGGTTTTAGTGGTTCCGTCCGGGTTTGATTTTTTGGGTTCGAAATAGGAACCCATCCTGCCTGGCTGTTCGAATCGGACCGTAAATAACATTAATCAGATGCCGTCATGCAAAGTCGAGAATACATGATAACCAGAAGACTAAAGACAAATATACGAAGCCACCAACCAACCACCGATACCGCCTCCACATCCTACACAGGCACTAACCATCACCCAAACTTGTCCTCCTCCTAAAATGCACCACTAAGACCTACCCTCGTCAGACATAATATCGCGATATATTTCCTTTGAGTCGAAATATTCTCTGACTACGGGTAACTTTCACACCTAAAAAATACTTCATAATACCAAGATCTTTCATATGAAAGCAGGAGCTAAGATATTCTTTAAAACTACTCAATGCAGTAGAATTGGGTCCATAGATAATCAAATCACCAACATAGACTAGCATATTTATACGAACATGATCATTTGAGAAAGTGAACAAAGAATAGTAAGAGTATGACTGAGTGAATTATCCATACCTCTTCAATGATTTTGCTAGCTTAGAGAACCAACAACGAAGCCGGCTTGCTTAAACCACCTAAAGACTTAAGCGCAACTTTAATACCCCGCCCGACTTGGCCTTAGAAAACCCAATAGATATTCTCATAAACTCTTGGGCCTATGTCCCATGAAGAAGATATCGCGGATCATCCATTGGTAACTCCTAATTCTTAATTACAAGATCGCAAGGAAAGGCTACACATGATATTTAAGATCTTTGACTCTATAATACGGAGATCTCCTTCTGCATCGCCTCTCTACACTGATGTTTTATTTTACGCAAGGACTTTGGCCTCTGCACAAAAGAGCGGCGATTTTCATGCATATACTTGAATAAACTTATTCAAATATTCATAACAGATCCGATTTAATTGTTACAACGTCGCATCTATAACATATAATACAAATGAATACCGAATACTCTCTACATTCCAACAATATAATCAAGAATAAATTTCTTTTCAATGCCTCCTTTGAATTCCAATTTATCTAGCACCACAATAGGCAATGCCTTTACTTGATCCATATCAGTAGGGGTTGAATCCAACACTTGGGTTTACTAGAACATGTGAGAGATTGGATGAAAGAATCAAAGCAAAACTTTCAAGTTTTGCACTTGAATATTTCAGCCATTCCATGTGGCGGAGTGCCAAATTATTTCTTTCGAGGCTGATTTTTCGATTATCAGGTCACAAAATCTAATGTCTTCACTTATATGTGAGGTTCTCACCAACCCGATAGCCCAACTGCTTATTAACGAGCCGACTTATTTAATTTAGTTAAACAATTAAGTAAATTAAACACTAACAAGCTATTAATATGTAACTAAAAAGTTACTAACGAGCTCAACTAACTATTAATTAAACTGACTAGTTAATTAATTCGAGTTTATCCAATTTATATTTTACATTATCAATGTATACCCCACGAGAATATTTGTTGATTACGACCAACTCTCAATTTAGCATCGTTTATTTCATACATGAGATATAACTCAACGTCACTGTATGTGTTTGACCTTCTAGACTCAGATAATAGCAGCCGTATAATAATATAATTGAGCATTAATATTATTATAACGGTTATCCATGGGATCTGAAGAATCCCAGATAACCCTAACATTATCTGAGAACCCGATTAGTATTTATAATTACTATGGTTGAATGTTCAGTTTATGTAATCACATTCACTAAACTAGTAAATGAATTACTACAACAATTGATGCGACGAGCATAATAAATGAAACCAGAAACAATTGATTTCCAACACTCCCACTTGCCCTTGGACGATTAATTTACAATTCCTTTGTCTCTCGATCTCTAGTCACAGGCTAACCATAAGCATGGTTATGAAACACTTCAATTTACTTTTTTACTCAACTATGAATCATACTGATAAACCGACAACGCCGATGCGCACAATCACCATACCTCCGAGAGGTCCGGTGACTAACTTCAGTATATGCCGCTATGATCCCCACTCAAAGGCAAACGCTTGATATAGTCAAAGAAAACAACTCATATAACATAGATAGTTATATACTAAAGTTCAACTAAACTTCATCAGTTTTAAACAAAATTCATGTAACATGTATATACATATCTTCTATGATTTCAGAATGGCTAAACGAATCCCTCGCTTATACAACCGACAACCCATAAGATTAATTAGACTTAAGGCTCTTATATTTAAAGAAAATTGATCATCAATCAATCACTACGCTGTCATCAAATTCTAGTTGTCCCAAAACCATCAAGATTTCGACTGTGGATAAATGCATTATCCTATGTTTTTTAGACTCAAGAGGTTCTCTGTCAACGGTCACAGTTGTTCTCCAAAACTCTGCATTTGTTCGTACTTATTATTTCAACCAACCGAAACAATAAATGATCAGAGTAAATGAATTACGCATTTATATAATGTAGTTAACAATCATTGTATTATTTGTTAATTACCTTGTTAAATCAATTGCTTGACTTATTTTAGAAAGTAAATAAACTAGCTCCCACTGAAGCTTGCATCGTTTTGTTTCTTCTTTGATCTCATGAAATCAAATTTTGATTCAAATATAGAAGATGATATCAACTCCGAGATGCTCTCTTAACTCTACACGCGATCCCCTTAAGCTTCGCATGAAACTTTTTAGTCCTTGTGATCTTGATTATTATGCAACTTGTTCATAATATAAATATAAATATAAAATAAATACAAACTAAACATATAAGTGTATAAAAATCCACCACGATACATATTCACACAAATATATTACGTATGAATAAATAGAGAATCCTTACAAAGTTAACGCATGGATATTCAAACTCTTTCCTCACAAGTACTCTTCCGCTCCTTTAGCACCTCAAATGTGATTTTCCGCTAGTCCACACCAAGAGAGTGCCGAGTCTCACGATCGACTTGCTAGAATCAAATTACAATTGAATGAGAAGATTTAAGTCAAAAACTTGACTCAAATTCTGTAGAGAAGAGGGCGGCGAGTTTGGGGTAGGGATTTAAATGAAAAACTTAGGTTTTTTCTATTCATCTATTCCTATATACCCAGCTTTAAGTTTCGCCTGAATAGCTTCGACTCGTTAACTAAAACGAGTTGACTCAAGTAAGCCGCAACCCAACTTATTTAATGCTAAGTAACTTAACAAGTTACTAACGAAGTTTCTTCTCGCTAAACCTTCAATCGAATTAACAAGTTAATCGATTCTGCTTTTATCCAATTTGTATTTTTACATTTATGTATGTAAATACTGATTGGGCGTGTCGATGATTTCAATCAACTCCCAATTTTAGCAATCTGCATTTAATTCCACTTACGGAATACAACTCAACGTCATCAGGATGCTACAATGTAATCTTCTGCCCGATATTAGTCGATAATACCCTTAATCAATTAATATAATTATTATATCGGTTGTAATACGGGATCTAGCACCGCATAACCCCTCGATATTATCAGCGAGTTCCACCAGTAATTAACAACTACTATTTGAACACTTAGCCTGAGTAATCACATTTAACTAAAACTAGTAAATAAATCATATAACAATTGCCGCAACATTTATAATTATAGAAATCAAAATACTTTGATTTCCAACACTCCCACTCGCCTCGACGGTATTACTTTACAATTCTTTTATCATGCGATCTCTAGTCATAAAGCAACTATAAGAAGCGTGGCCGCTTTAAATACCCATCACTTTCTTTTTACTCGAAGTCAATCAGACAGTTCATGGGGCGTCCCATAAACCAATCGGCCCAACACCTACCGGTAGGCCTCGAGATCTACCTCAGAGTATCATACCGGATAAATCCCTTTATAATATGGTCAACACCCATCGCTATACTTACCGGCCACCCAACATATGCCGTTATAATCCCCGCTAGTGCACGTTGACATTAAAGCACACAACTCATATAACATTATTGTTATATAATGCTAGGTCTAAGAATTGTTAAACTTATGAGTTCTAAGAAAATATCATGCATCACGTATATACATATCTTCTATTTATTTACAATGTCAATCCAAAATTATTCCGCTATGCAAACCGATAGCCCATAAGATTGACAGTTTCAAGCTCTACGATCCAAGAGAATTGATCATCAATCACTATGCTGGGTCTTCAAATGTCAAGATCCGACCAAGGTAAATGGCTACCATATATTTCTGTACTTGAATAGGTTCTCTTGTTAACACTTCAAAGTTGCCCTAGAAATTGCGTGCAGCCTGTGGACTAGTTTCACTCGGCGAGAAAATAACAAAGTTGGCGCAAATTAAGACATATAAACACATTACAGTGAACAAACGAATTGATATATGTTAAGCCCTTAATATTCAATTTATCGTCACATAACAAGATGATACGCTAGCTCCTAATGAAGTCTAACACCAATGCTACATTTGTCTAGGACACAATGTCTACTTATTATTCAATATGCTTTTCTGAGTCATTGCTCATGGCGGGATAGTTGTACCAACCTTTAACGCTTGAACTACTCCAAGGCTCTATTCTACCATATCATTGGCCACAACCGGGTTTCTGGGTGTACTCCGCCCACATGCAACCATTCATCTCTTTTTCTTATCATGTGGATCAAGAATGCATCTTTAAGTTCTTCTCGATACTACAAGATGCCTCACCGCAATCCAATAGGTTTCTCTCGATTAGCTTAGTATCGCTGTGGCACTGCGCATACGACGTGTCGTGCCCGTGTGTACCACATGGTGTGGCTACGATGGACCCTACAAATTTAAGCATAACGTAGGTCTCATCTTGTCCATCTCAAAAATTCATGGGGCGGGATTATGGTTTCGGCCGAAATAACTCCATGTTTCACGCAGAGATTTAATCTTTCCTTTCGAATCATTCATTTTGAACATCTGCACATCTTATTCAAGATAAGTGTTCCTTTGGGCAGTTCAACCACCGGTTGGCTCGATCTCGATGAACTTAGACCTGGTGATCTATTTCACTTCACTCAATCTCATCAGAAACTTCCACGCAGCCAATACTGACCGAGTTTAGTAAGTCTACTGTCAATGATTAGTACGATATCGACATAGACTATGTATGTTATATAAGGCACCCCCACTCACCTTCTTGTTTATATTAAATTCTTATTCGCCTTTGATGAATAAAAAATCTTTGATTTCCATCTTAAGACTAAGATTTCAACTACGTGGATTGCTGTAGAGACCTCGAACGGACCTTTATACCGCAAACCTTTTCTTAAGTCCCGCTTGGGGACATGTAATGTTTGAAGATCACCTGCACAAGCTTTCAAGGCTCCATTCAGAAAGCACCTTTTACATCCATTTGCCATATTTCATAATCGCTAAATACAACAATATTAAGATTATCCGAATGGACATAGCATACTAATAGTGAATAGGTTTCATCATAATCAATTCCATGAATTTGCTAAACCGCTACGTAGCCTAACATGAAAACATGGACGTTCTCAAGATTTATCACGCTTTCTTCTTAAATACCCATTTACACTCAATGGGGCAAACCTCATTGGGTAAATCTAACAAGGATCAAAATTCTTTTTTGGTACATCGAATCCATCTCAGACTTCATGGCTATCAGCCATTTATCAACATCGTTGCTACTCATCGCTTCCCTCAGAAGAGGCCACTTAATCATGAAAGTCCGACCACACAAATGGTCGCCCTCAAGATCTCTATTGGATCTCCAAGGGTTGCCATTCCACAACTTCCCAGGATCAAGAATCGCTCTCTATATATGCTAAGGCACTCATTCTCAGAATAAGGCCATTGCCTCGACAACAAGGATATCAATGCTTCATCATCTTGAGTTTTCCCAATATGAACACTATCACTTCTATCCTTCGACGTATATTCCTTTTCGCGAATGCTCCCGATCTAACAACGAAACCCTACTTTTCATGCTTCAAAGAAAGAAGAGCAACGGTATCCTTCGGATAACCAATAAAGTAGCATCTTACAGACTTGGGTGCTAGCTTATCTTTCGTCAATTTCTTGACATAAGCTTCACAGCCCCAAATTTCAGAAAACCCAATTTGGAATCTTCCAAATCACAATTCATGAAGTATTTCAAATGCTGATATAGTTGGACATCTTTATTAAGCGAATGATGCCATGAAGCGTATACTTCCAAAATTATCTAAAGGTGTTTTATAGGCTCATCTTATATCGAATCATGTCGAGCCAAGTTCACTTTCTCCTTTCATACACGCCTATAACGCGGTGATTCTACAAGAGCGAGCCATGACACCATACCACACTCTTAAGATTTAGTATCAATCCTCGACTTAAATATTCTCCTCCTCTACTAGACCGAAGAATCTTTATAGTCTTGTTCAATTGGTTTATTTCTACTTCATTCTAAAACTCCCTAGATTTCTCAAAGGGTTTCAATGCACGCTGCTTTCATTATACACACATAACCACAATTACCGTAATCATCGCAGAAGTCAATAAAGTAATCGCAACCATGTTCAAGATATGCACTATCGGCTCCACACACATTGGTTTGTATGATCCCCAATAAACATTCGCCTTGCATTGTGTCAATCGGGCGGCTGCTCACCATTCTACCCAAGAGGGCAAAATTCAATTTATCGTATGATCCATAATCGAAACCTTCAAGTATTCCACCGAAGCGAAGTCACTTGATACTAAGCATCGCATATATGACCTATTATGCAACGCCATAGGTATATAAAGTTTTTGGGCCATTAGGTTTCAGGCTCGATCGATGTTATGTTCTCTTCGATTAACGTAGTTCGTATAGCCCGCACATCTGGGAGAAACGTATTACTCTATATCACTTACTTATGTAGAGTCGCTAAATGCATCGGGATCACACCTTTTAAAATGGAAGGAAAAAACCCTTCATTATTCAAAATACCAAAAAGAAAGTAATATTCCCTCTGCCATAAGCCAGGGCGCAAGAAACATCGCTTAAATTGGAAACACGCCCCGAGGCAAAATTCAAACTGACGGATCCTACCGCTAGGTATCAACTTTCGCGCCATTCCCTACACGCAGATCCTCTCCTCTTCGAAGTCTCTACTTGCCCGCCAGCTCTCGCAGACATCATGACAAATTGAGAACCACGCATACCAAGCACCGACGAAGTTAATTAGAAGTCAGATAACCTCAATAACATAAATACCTTTAGCTCGGGTGATTATTAAACCATTTTTCCTATCTTTATTGAATTTCCCATCGGTCCCTCTCTCCCAGCTGACCTCGAAGCTCGCACAATAAATGATGCATATCATTCATAGATACTTTTTCCCTTCTTTCGCTCATGACGCTTATCAAGCAGAGACAACGTTAGCAAAAAATGAAGGACCTTGTCCATACCTGCAATTCATTAGATTCAACAATGGTTATTCGTTTGTGTATGTCTACTTAGTACTGATCGAATCTTGTATCTCGCTTATAACCTTTCGATGTACTTTGACATCTCGTTGAATCGATCACACAAAATGATAAAGAATTCTACTGTGACTTATCGGAGCATCAAGATTTCCAGCACTGCTGTACGATCAACCACTTCAAGTGCACAATCAGATTTGGTTGCATTTCTCGCCTACAAATAACGGTAGCAGAAAGGTTTTTCAGATTTCATATATTCTCAGACTCCTTTTCGATCTACTACATAGCTTCTCGGGAGCAAATGTCATACAATACGATACTCATCATATATGTATTCTAAAACCTCGCTCCATCCGAGTAAAGACATTTGGTGACATTTCGCTTGTGAGAATCCCTTTACGCAACTTATAATTCTTCCAGCGCATACACTCAGCCCCTGGAAGGTCTTTTAGGAATTCCTTTATACAAGACGATTTGATCCCATTTAACTTCAAGACAACCTTCAACTCACGAGACCACGCCTCAAAATTTGCACCATCATACACGCAATGTATTTAATGTAGCTCAAGGCATTTTTAGGTGTCTTAGGAGCAAGAATTTCAACTCCTGCCAAGAATAAGTAATGAAAAACTACCGCTTAGTAATCTATCATGTTAAACACTTACAAAATGAATTGCAAAGTAATACTAATACTACAATCTCACAAAATGGAGTATGTGCATCTACTATATTAGAATTTCTTAACGGCAACATCGCATTCATTTTGAAAAGCCAACACAAGTAGTAGGTTAACTAACCAATTATGTGTAAACACGACATAACTCTTCATAAGCACAAGATTCCTACAAGGATGCCACCTAACAAAGCGTATCACCGAGCCCACAACGTTAAAGGAAATCACCGGTTAAATGTAATTCAATTAAAAACCACTTTACTGAATGATCATCAGTTCACAACGTTAAGTGGAAATCACTTCAACACGATCCATTTCCATACTGACACGATACCAATACACCGCCATCATTAACGTAGCTCCAACGACGCGATATTTGTTGGTTTGACATTTAGTGCTTAAATCTATACTAGATTCATATTATTTGCTTAATTATTTAACATGGTATTAAGCATATATTCAAGTAAATACGCACATCATGAAAAGAAAATAAATAATATACATTTATATATATGATACGTAATCTTTGCAAAAGAAATACAAAGAATAAACCTATTACAACAATTTATCTAAAGCATCTTGTATTTTTCAGTTTTGGAAACCTCCAATCCGACACGGTGGCACGCCATCTTCAATGCATCCACGGTTGTACATTTATTTACTAACCCAACTAAGACAAAGAACAAAGCCACAAGGTTAAAGTAAAATAAACGACTCAAGAAGTCGTACAACAGATAAACGGCTCATAATCGTATTTCTTCAAAATACAACTAGGTCATATCAATATATCCCCTTTCCATCCCCATTACAATATATAATAATAAAGTTGAAACACATAAACATATCCATTCAATGTATATATTAAATGGCATGGATTAATTCACTCATAAATGTCATTTAGCTTAATTTAACGCTATTAAGATAAAACAATGTTATTAATACATAACAAACATGCACTTTGTAATCCATCTGCCCGGCACACCTATTGCTATTAGATTCGATTTGATCTGACCTCACAAACCGCTCACATTTTGTCCTCACCACGCCATTACCTGAGAAACCTGCTCAGCTGGTCACCCATCCTAAAATTACCCCTGTGTCAAGACGCTTAATATCATAGCTTCTTCATGATTTAGCCCGGAAGAAGATGATTCGACGGTATTTAGTAGTAGTACTAATCAAATCAAATCATATCAAACATATCACACACACACACATTTTTATGTTAGCTGGGTATTACATACTTACACGTAATAAATCACAATCAATTATATAATAAAATGCAATAAACACTAATTATGAGGTTGAAAATAAAAGATTTTCAATCAATTCGAATTTTAAATATATGATTAACAATCATATAGAAACTTTCCATTTTGATTATACAAATCAAATCAATCACATAAATATACAATTTAAATGTGATAGGAAATAAATTCAAAATTAATTCTCATAATTATATATTCTATAGAAATATATAAGGTTATTAAAAACAAATTAATAATCATATATATAAATATCGTGTTTAAATAGTTATTACAATAACTATTTCATTTATACAATAAAACGACATGATAACCCGTCTCGCATTAATATTATGAAATAGCATACTAGTTGCTCTATGGAGTATTTCTCAGAGAAACCGAAATTTTCGTCAATCGCTGAGATAATGCATTTAACTCCATCTGGCTGATACGCGATTTGGTATTTAAGATTTTAAAGTTTCGTGAATCGGTTTCAAGATAACATTATTCGGGGACTGGGGTTAAAGTTATATTGGGAAAGCAGCCATGAATCGAGACGGTAAATCGGAAATTAAACCGAACGGTAAGTCGAGCTACTTTCGAGATATTTCAGCGACCCCACTTGTGACTTTTTTAATCATCCTTATCACCTTCAAGATTATCCAAACACAAACCTATCCTCTTTCTCCCTCCTCTTGGCCGAATTTTCTCCACCATTTTCCTTGATTTGTTCTTCAATTTTCTTCAAATTTGGCGAAGCCAGTCTCTAAAAATTTTCCTGAGATTCCCCAGACATTCTCTTCACGCTTGGAGGTAAGAAAGCTCAAATATTTCGAAAGATTTCGAAGCTTCAAGAGTTGACTTTTATGAATGTTGGTTGACTTTAGATCTTGAAATTATAATGGTATAGAAATGTTATCCGAGTATCGCGGGAGATTTAATGATGATTTCAGTAGTTATCAAGCTGTAAAGCCTGTGTTAAGATTGACTTTTATCGACTTTTTCTTAAATCGACATTAAATTTAATACGAGGTTAAAGGACTTTAATATGGTTGTTTCTGGGTATAGAATTATTGGTTCGATATTGATAGTAGAATTTAGTCGAGAAAGTTTGGGAAAGTTCGTATAGCTTTTCGTGATCAATCGAGGTCAGATTTAATTTGGATTAATTAGTTGTCAATTGACATCGGGTCATTTTAGAAACGTGTTTAGGAGTGTTGGTCACAAGTACTAGTGATGACCTAATATCGAGATTTTGGCGGTCATGATCCAATATACATGTTGAATGTTATACCGATATCAATCTGGGAATGTAATCCTTTACAAGAGTTATACCAATCATGTAGACGCAGTATAACACTTGGGGTACACATATATGTTAAGAGTAGACTCTATGGAATGTATTATAATATCTAATTTCTTTAACAGAATTGAGCCTGATCTGAAGACGAAGACGCTCTAGTGCCGTTGTTACTACTTTTGACTCAGAGCATAACCAACGGAACCTTTATGATAATATGTCAGATATACTACATATGATATTTTGAGATTATTCTGAGATGTATCATATGACTCATGATCGAGACATGTGGAAATGGGCGATGGCTTTTGTTTAAGTTAAGCGAATAATTGAGTTTTGATTGGATATTATGAGATAAACAGGACGTGAGTTATATTATGAGATTATGATTCATGATGAAATACTGAGATTTGCAATTATTATTATGTGCACATTTTGACTTCACCATATGACGAAGAATGGAGATTTTAAGTTATATTACGAGATAATCGAGACTATAATTCATATAACGAGATATTAGTGATTATGACTTATATCACGAGATGTTTTGTGAACATGATTATATTACGATCAGGTGTTATATATGCTACCAAGCACAAGTATAAGGTCGCCACAATACGCTACGATTGATTATGTGTTACTCATGAACAAGGACCTTTAATCGTATGTTCTGCATTATCAGAGGGTCGCCTGCGTGATTCGAGGTTCAAGCGATGCACATTGAGGCGAAATGGGTCGGGAGGCACTGGTTGAGCCCTCATCCGATTATTTTGAGGATCTCATGCAGGTATTATTCAGAGGCGGATTCCCTTATACGTGTATTATTTGGAGGCGGGGATTTCATATGTGTATTATTTGGAGGATTCCTCATTTGACGCATTTTCAGGTGTTAGGATTGCTTCCATTAGACGAAAGTATGGGTTATTCAGGTCGCAGCTCATGCCAGATATCTCTCGTGACTTTCGGGATGCTTATTCATCACGAATCCTTGGTTAATAATTGTATATATATATATATCGGCTCGAAAATATATGGCGGGACCAAATTGTGATATTTGTATTCACTCAAATTTTAATAAATGACTCTATTCTCTCGTGGGGGATGGCTTTATGCCCAGTTCTCAGAGCTATCATGTAGCGTTTCTAGGATCTGTTTCGCTGAAATACAAGATCTAAAGGAGGCTAAAGATAGTGTTCTCATCACTATTTCTTTTGTCAAAAATTTGTATATTTCAGGATCATGGTCAGATTATATCGACGAGTCCGTTGTCATACTTCTTGCTTACGTATTTTTGATACGGTTCTCGTTGTCCGTTATTTTGTCGGGATGTATCGTTGGAACAATTACGATGTAAAATAGTAGTTTTTATTTGATAAATGTCGTTGTGTTATGTTGTTATCAGATCCATCAAGCTTGGGGCACGCATGTGTTGTTAATGATCTTAACTCGTATGGCCGACTGGGGCGGCCATATAATTTTGGTGACGTGTTCTCAGTTCGTGTCTTTATGGTGTCCGTGTGGTTGCGCTTAGGGCCGATAGTCATAGAGAGTTGAACCGCCACACAGTTTCTTGTGAGGTCCGATTTCTTCTTTCTTCTGATTTAGACTGCTGTGGACGCCACCACGTAGTCTGTTTCGTCATGCCGCCAGAAAGTATAGTAGCGGGGTGCAAATGGCAGGAGCCGGGCGGTAGAGGTGCTAGAGCGGTAGCGCTGTAGTCAGCTGGCACGCTGATAGAATGCAGAATGATGCAGCCGAAGGCCAGCTGTGATTCGGGATAAACAAGCCAAAGCGAGATCGGTAGAGGAGTCCCCGCCGCCGAAGAGCGGAGCTACAGTGTTATTTGACGTCAAGGGACCCACCTAAGCTCGGCTGGGCCGATTCTCCTATTCGCATTGTGAGTTCATTCGAGACTCTGAGAGTATATTCAGCCTATGGAGTTATTTGTTCGGTGAGACTGCATTCAGCCAAGACAGACGCACGGTGGAGCTCAGACTCGTGGCATCGCATAATGTGATTCGATCATGGGCCGGGCGGACGGCTGGATCGCCTGCGTGGAATTATTTCAGGAGCTTTTTGTCTCAAAGCGATATGTCGCCTCTGTAGAGACTGATCCGCCTCAAAGCGGGCAAGAGTATAAACGACCACGAAAAGATTCATGATCTCGCCTACTTCCTCGGAGGTGAATCCTAATGGTGGAAGCAGGATCGAGGTCTGTGTGGACTGAATGATACGGGAGATCTCGCACTGTGTTATCACTCAAAAAATTATACAACTTTCCAGCGAGCTAGTAGAAATGCATTTTCCTACAGTGTAGATGGATTGGCCGAAAGGTCTGGGAAGAAAAAGAGGGAAGACATGCTTCCATGCTTATCGGGTCAATGAAATTAAGCCAGTGACCATCAATAAGGTACAAGTACAGCCGTAGCGCCCCGGCTTAGTGCTCCTGTTGCCACTCCTCAATTCAAGATTACCGTTTTCTATGCCTGTGTCTTTTTAATCGGTCTGGGAACTGCAGTAGGTATCGTGAGGAGGCGCAGCTGGACTAGCGTGTTTCCGCCAGGTAAACCGGTCATGAGTCAGCGGAATGCCGAGACAAAGGGCAATTATATCGGTGTCGCTGTGAAGCGGCACATTGCCGTTGATTGTCCCTGTGAGGCGAAATAAGCACAATGAGCGCAAGACATTTACTCCAAGATGTACCGAGCGGTAGGAGTTATCACGGGAAGCCGTGGAGGCCGATCTACTGGTGTAGAGGCTTGGGCGCAGTCATGTAGTAGTCAGGTAGCAAGGTCAGCTGACTAGTCGTGGTGGCGCTGAACTACCAGGCGATATTTCAGTTACCCAGCTATAGAAGCCAGACTCTCAAAGTGTCAGCTGTGTACTTTAAATTGCTGGCCGGAAGCTAAAGTCTGCTTTTGATTCCGGGAGCTACTTCCACTCCCTTTATAATCTTCACAGTATTCCTAAAACTCGAGAAATTTTGCTATTCCACTTAATTTAACCTTATGGGAGTCTCATAAGATTGATGCGTACTTAGTAAATCATCTCCATAAGTATCGAAATCAATGTCCGGAGATGTAGATTTATTACCTGAGATGAATGATTTTGATCTTATTCTGAATGGATTGGTTGGGAAACATCACGCAGCCGATATCGTCATCTTAAGAAGATTGGAATATCTAGTCCTCGCAGATCTAAGATCTTCTTTCCTAAAGCGATAGAAAAAATCCTTCCTCTTGTCTCATTTCATTTCATTGCCCAAGATTGGTAGTCGATGTATTGGTTATCTTGCCCATGTTATTTGAAGAAGAAGGTTTGATTTTGAAAGAGCTAATGCCATGGTAGAGTATGTCATGTATTTCCCGAGAATTGCCGACCTCCTCCTCGCGAGAGGCGAGTTTTCTATAGAATTTGATTCCCCGTACTACTCCGATTTCTATGGCACTTTACCCTCCCAAGGAGTCAAGAGTTGAAACAAATGGCAGTGAAATTGTCGATGCTGATTCATTCACCAAGTAGTTCACCTCAGGAGCCCGTGTTATTTGTCACAGCTAGCTGACGGATCTTTCGAGGTCATAGACGACATAGACAACAACAAAGTAACCATTAATCGATATCCTGCCTAGGATTGATGATCTCGGTTGATCAATCAAGGATGCCCGGTATTTTCTAAGATTGACTTGAGGTCGCTACCATCAATCGAGGATTAAGGAGGATTTATGTATCAAAACAATTTTAGAACAAAGATACGGGTACCACGAAGTTTTTGGTGACGCCATTTGGCCGATTTAATGCCCCCGGCCGTGATTTATGGATCTTATGAATCGGTGTTCCGCACTTACTTAGATAAATTTGCGGTGGTGTTCATCGACGACATTTTGATATATATATTTCCGGGTAAAGGAAGGGCAGCATTTAAGAACACTCGAGGATCAAGCAATAGACTTTGAGGAAAAATGAATTGTATGCTAAATTTTCCAAGTGTGAATTTTTGGGTTGAGAAAAGTGCAGCCAATGTGATTTCGTGGAGAGGGTATATACATCCTCAAAAGGTCAGTTCTGATGAATCAAACGACTAATTAGCAAGCACGAAATACGGAGTTTTCCTGGTCTGGGCTGATACTATCGGAGATTTATACAAGATTTCCTAATTATTGCCACACCCATTTACTGCTGACTAGAAAAGGATTTCCATTTGCTTTGAAATGAGGATCAGGAAACTATAAGCTTCAACGAAAGTTGAAAGCAGAATGATCACCGCGCCAAGATTAATTTCTTCCGTCAGATGACGGGTTATGTCGTATAAAGGACACAATACATCGGGTTGGACGCGCTAACGCAAATACGGGTAAAGCGTGGTAACAGATGCACGCGAAGTCAAATGGTAAATCACAGAAAACTATCCAACACACGATTGGAGCTACCGCTATCATGCTCTCGCACTTAAGATTGGGAGGCATTATTTGTACAAGTACTTGCAAAATTTTTATCATCACAAAGTTTGAAATACCTCCCAACGCAGAGATTTGAATCTGAGGCAGCCGGGCGCGACGAGTTTATCACCGACATGATGTTTCTACTGGTATCATCCCGAAAGCGAATGTAAGAGTTGACGCCTCGAGTCGGAAGGAAGATTAAGGAGCTATTAACGAAATGAAGAACTTGGTGTTAATTTTGAAATGAGCTGATGGTGGTTTGTTGGCACAACAAGTGGTTCACCGGTTCTCATGGATCGAATCGGGAGGGACAGCAAAAAAGATGAGAAATTACAAAAAATAATGGGGAAGCTACAGGGAAATAGACGATTTCATGCGGTAGAGATGGTTCTTGCAATGCATGATTATTCACTCCTTATTCTCGTGAGTCAAAAAGGAGATTTTGGACGGTGCTCATAACGCCTCCATACAAGATGCATCCCGCGGCAAGATGTATGTAGACTTAAAAGCAAACAGACAGTGGCCCAAATACGAAGAAAGGGAAATTGCCGAATTTGTATCAAAATGTCCTGACTTGGCCGCTGTTAAGATAGAACACCGACATCCTCAAGGGGCTATCAAGTAACCCCTTCCTATTCCGCATGACTCGGGGGAGCATATTACGATGGACTTTGTTTTTGGACTTCCGAGGACGCTGGTTAACGACGGCATTCGTCATAGTGGATAGACTATCGAAATCACCATTTCTTACCAATTAAGTCGACTACCATTCCGAAAAGGCCAAGCGAGGTTGTACGCGGGATCAAGTCACAAGGACAGCATTTGAGCCACAAGATCCATCAGACGTGATCGAGACGCTAGATTCACCTGCATTTTGGAAAGGATTTCAAGAAGCCGATGGGACGGTGGTCAATTTGAGTACATCATTTCATCCACAAATGACGGGCGCCGAGAGAACAATTCAAACATCGAGGATATGTCATGGGCCTGTTGAATTTTTTCCGAATCGATTTACGAACGCTTTCTAAACGGAGTTTCGTATAATAATAGTTTCACGCCAAAGATTGACGGCACCATTCAGCGATTGCACGGCAGAAATGTAGACCTGGCCACTGGAAACGGTTGGGGATGTAAAAGTGTATGGTTCGTAGTCAGGAAGATCGGGTAGAGAATAAATCGATACAAAGAACATCTCGAAAGTATGCGCAAGATAAAAAGATGGGCGCATCGTCGTCAGCGGATTTAAACTTGAAATCGCGTATAAAGTATTTTGAGAATATCCCGCGGAAAGCAAAAGGCTGAGATTCGGTAGTTGTGAGGAAAGTTGGAGCCCAAGATATATCGTCCGTATTGATCGCTGGTGTAGCTGTCCGGTGGCCTATCGCTTAAGCATTGCCTCCAAAGATCGGGACAGACCATAATGTTTTCCACGGTCATGCCTGGAGGAAGTATATCCTTAATGCATCCCATTCTTAGAGTCACAACCAGCTGAGCTGGAGAGGATCTACGATGTAAGAGAAACCAAGAAAATTCTTGATCGTGAAGGAAAAAGTGTCATGAATAAAGTCATGGGCTTTAGCGGCGGAGCCAAGGCGAATCAACGAAATGAGGCCACGATCCAGAAAGAGACGTCAGAAACCAGTATCCACATCTTTTCGAAGCAGTATGTTAGTTCTTAAACTTTGTACTATAGTATGTGTAGTATACTATTTCTATGAGGTCGAAAGGAAATAGTTGGGTACGGGAAGATGTATGTTGAGTAAATTTCGAGGACGAAATTTTATAAGGCGGGTGGGGATCGCGATAACCCGCTCAGATAATATTACGTAAATAGTATACTAGTCGTCAAAGTGAGTATTTCGGTGAGAAATCGAAATTTTCAAGTCGGGAATTGCCGAGATACGACGACCCATCTATTGATACAAGGACGGTATTTAAGATTTTAAAGTTGTAATCGAGCGGTATAATATTATTTGGGGGATTAGTTAAAGTTATTGGGGAAGCCAAGGCTGTTAAATCGAGACGAAATTGGTGTTTAAAACCCGAACGGTAAGCAGCTGGGGCCTTGGAGATATTTTTAAAGGACCTCACGAGACTTTTTAATCATCCTTATCACCTTCAAGATATCTCAACACAAACTCATCCTCTTTCTCCTCCTTCGGCCGACTTTCCACCATTTTCCTCGATTTCGTTTCAATTTTCTTCCAAATTCGTATGAAGCCAGTCTCTAAAATTCTTCTCGAGATTCCCCGGCATATTCTCTACGCTTTTGAGGTAAGAAAGTTCAAAATATTTTGGAGTATTTTCGAAGCTAAGAAATACTTTTGGCGAATGCTGCTGACTTTTAGATCTGAAATTATAATGGCATAGAAATGTTATCTCAGTATCGCCGAGATTTCAACACATTTTGGCAGTTATCAGTTAGAAAGGGTGTGCGTTAAGTTGACTTTATTGACTTTTCTTAAATTGACATTAAAATGGTAATACGAGAAGTTAAAGGACTTTAATATGGTTGTTTTCGGGGTATGTAATTATTGGTTCGATATGGATGCGTGAGAATTTTAGTCAGAAAGTTTCGTGGTTTATAGCTTTTCGTGATTGAATCGAGGTCAGATGAATTATTCATTGCCAATTGATTACCTGGGTCATGAATGCTTTAGAGGTTGTATAATTAGCATTTACTTAATAATCGGTATTTTGGCGGTCGGGCGACCGAATATAGCTATTGCCGAATGCTATAAATTTATATCAATCTTCGGGGAATAATCCTCGCTAAGAGTTATAAATTCGACCGTGAGACGTGGTATAACACTTGGGGTACACATATATGTTAAGAGAGTGACTCTATGGAACGTATTATAACATCTAATTTCTTTGAATGTGAATTTAGCCTAGATTCAAAGACAAGACGCTTAAAGGTCAAGTTATATTACTTTTGGACTTTGAGGTGAGTACAATTCACGATTGAACCTTTATGTATAATATGTTGTATATACTACATATGATATTTTGAGATTATTCGGATATATGTGATCAAGGTGATCTCACGATCGATATTATGAAAACGGTGATTTATGAAATGTGTTACGAACAATCGAAGTTTTGATCGATATTATGAGATAATTATGATTATGAGCTATATTATGAGATTATGATTCATATGATGAAATAATTGAGATTATAATTGATATTATGTGTGCATTTTGATTCTCGATTCATACACAAGAAATGGAGATTTTAAGTTATATTACGAGATACTGGTACTATAATTCATAATGCAGATATTAGTGATTGCGACTTATATCATGCAGATATGCAGAATTGATTATATTGGCTATGAGACCGCGGTTATATGTGGTCAAGCAGGTCGCGTCATACAATACGGCCGATCGATTTACGTGTTATCATGGAATGCATGACTTTAATCGAGTGTTCGCTACAGATATCATGGTGGTCGCCTGCGGATTCGAGGCTCGTGTGATATGCACATCAGGCGAGCTCCTCGGTCGGAGGATTGATGAGGCCTCTTATCCGATTATTCGAGGCGGATTCCTCATACGTGTATTATTTGGAGGCGGATTCCTCATATGCGTATTATTTGGAGGCGATTCATACAGTATTATTCGGAAAGCGATTCTCATTTGATGATTTGTGTGTTAGGATTGCTTTCCATTGTATTTGTAGTATGGGTTATTCGTGGTCAGAGGCTCATGTGTATTATCTCTCGTGACTTTCGACGCTATTCATCACGTAACTTGGTTTATCAATTGTATATATATATATATCTGCCCCGAAAAATATACGGTGCACCCCAACTGATATTTGTATTCAATTTACTAATAAATTTAATTTCTATTCTCCGTAGCGGCTGCCATGCTCAGTTCTAAGAAATGACGTCAGCGGAAGCGTCGAGGATCTGCTCTTGCCGTACTGCCACATCTTAAAGCGCAGCGCGTGCACAGTAAGTCCTCATCGCTTCATTTCTTTTGTCAAAAATTTGTATACTAGACCTGTGGGTCAGACATATCGATTTCCAGTCCGTTGTCATACTTTCCTTATGATGTATTTTGGATACGTGTTCTCGTCATTCATATTTTGTCGGACGTGATTGCCGAATCAATTACCGACGGAAATAGAGCTTCTTTTATTTTGATAACGCTTTGTGTTATGTCATATCAGATCCATCGCTTGGGCGACTGCATACAAAAGCTGTTAATGATCTTAACCTCGTATGCCCACTTGGGTGGGTCGTTATGCATTATTACAATAATCATTTCATATAAATATAATATGATAAAAGACTAAGAAGTTTATCTAAACATATTTATATTTTTTTAACTACGATTATTACTACGATTATATTCCAAATAAGATACATATTTATAAATGATAAATAATGAAAGTGATTATTGAATTAAATTTATTATCATTAAAATCGATATGAACAATTATCAAAATAATAAATGACAATAAATACACAACAAACCGAAGTGAATTAATTCAAACACGGATTAGGCTTCAGAACAACAACCGACGGTTAACGAGACGTACGACCCGCTTCCACCGGCCGACGGGCAACACGCCGACCACCGGGTCGGGCCATCCGTGATATTGCCCACCTGTGCCGGCACATCCGCTTGGCCACTGTGACGCGCTCGGAGGGCCGCTGTATGTCGCGCCTCCATTTTTACAAAAAATTCAGTTTTTTGATTTAATTCAAAATTTTGTAAAACAACGATTTGAAGGCCTTAAACATATCCAAAAATTCTGAAATTCATGCCAGATATTCCACACAATTTTCTTGAACATTTCCAATTGAATTTCGAAAAAATTTACCGAAAAATAGTTATATAATAAAACTTCAGAATTCATTAAATTGTTTTGGGACACTTAAAAAAATCTAAAAAATTATGAAATTTCTCAGACAATATTCTCATCCCTTCTGGAGTACACAAAAAAATTGGTGGAATTTTTAGAATAATTTAAACACCTCAAATCCTATAAAAATGATTTGTTTTTAATCAAAATATGTTTTAAAACCCTTTCAATTCATGAAACACAACTCTAAATTCAAATAATCAAAATTAACAATATGATGAATTGGAAACAGTATAAAACACAAATTTAATCATGAATCAATTTTTCATAACATATATTCATGGTCGAATCTGCATTACTTTAAATCGATATAAATTGGGTGCTTATAACAAATTAGATATATAAAAATAATCGAAATTATAACACTTAAAACCGCCTTAAGACATTGTTGGGGAGTATTTAAATTGCTCATAATATAAATATAAATATAAACAAATGCAACCAAAATATTATATGACAAAATGCACACGACATATTCACACAAATATATTACATATGAATAAATAGAGAACTTACAAAGTTAACGCATCGATATTCAAACCTTTCCCTCACACGAGTCCTCTTCTATTCCTTAAAGACTCAAACGCTGACGCCTCCACCACCACACCAAGCAGAGTGGCTGAAGCCTCACGATCGGACTCTCAAGGCTAATCAAATTACACGGACGAGAAAATTCAGTCAAAAACTTGACTCAAATTTCAGAGGAGAAAGTGGGGAGTGGCGCATGTTTTTGAGAGGGAGTGGATGAAATGAAAACTGAGTGCTTTTTTCATTTCTCTCTTCCTATATATACCCCTGCTTTTATGTTTCCTACCGAATACCTCGACTGCTAACTAACGAGTCGACTCAAGTAACACAACCAACTTATTTAGTCGCAAGCACCCTTAACAAGTTATTACTGAGCTTTCCTCGTTAAACCTTCAATTGAATAACAAGTTAATTGATTTGTTTTATCCAACTTGTATTTTTTACATTTATCGATGTAAAAATACTGACGGGGCTGCCTCTGCCGATTTCTAATCAACTCCTAAT
The DNA here is from genome assembly GCA_019722365.1 of Lithospermum erythrorhizon. Taxonomy (NCBI): domain Eukaryota; kingdom Viridiplantae; phylum Streptophyta; class Magnoliopsida; order Boraginales; family Boraginaceae; genus Lithospermum; species Lithospermum erythrorhizon. Next base: position 47,568 of record JADFUC010001311.1, read on the forward strand.
TTGAAGAATCGCGATTTAATTCCTACGCATTTTAATATAACTCAACGCTATCAGACATAATCTTTCCTCGGGCTTCGATAATATTGGTCAGATAATATAATTGACCATTACAATTATTATTGCTTTTACTGGATCTAAAGAATCAGTATAACCTCGATATTATCGTGAGTTCCAATTCTAGTAATTAACAATTAATATTTAATTTAGTTCGAAAATCACATTTAACTAAAAACTAGTAAATAAATTGCTACAACAATCGTCGTGAACGACATAATTATAGAAATCAAAATACTTTGATTTCCAACAAGGATATGCAAAGCCGGAAGACAATAATTACACCCTTCCTTTACCGTAAAAGCTACTTACAAAGAGTCTCTACATCCATCCGCCGCCTCTTAACCATGAAATCACCGACGGCTAAAATTATCTTGATATGGGCCATATATAGTTTTGGTCAAAATGGCTTTAAGCCTTTTGACATGCCTTGCCTCAAATCAGTGGACATTACCATCCGATCCGCATTCTCTCAAATACCCAAAGCATCACAAACCCCATTATTTAAGTGTAACGAAGCACAAAACCTCGCTTTTGGTACATATAAAGACTATCTCAAATTTTATGGTAGCTTAGCCATTAATGAGGTTAATCTGCTGTAGTTTTACAACACAACTAAAATTATATTAAAATACATCTATCTTACTAAATGCATATTATTTAACAATATTACCAACAATACAAATTGTCTAGTCAAGTTGTAATATCAGTTGCACCTCTTTAGTTTACTCCGAGCATACTAAACTCAACCCCTCAATGAGGCTTACGAGGTCTCACATGGACAACTGTCTTAATTATTCTCACATTTAGTTCCAAAGTCAAGATCAATAACTCCATCCATTTCCTATAACTATAGTTACCTCTATTCTCTTTAAAAGTTAATACAAAGTTGGTATTCAATCCGCTTGAATACCTTAGTAAAAACCCCATAATTCCTATTACAGGATCAAAAGGCGTCATGGCCACAGCACACATTTATCCTCGACATGGCATACGTGAATCATATTACCATGTAATAAAATCCATCCACTCTCACTCACGGCAGCCCCGATTTCAAGGGAACGGACCTCTAATAAAGCAGTTGCCTCACAATAGTTATAATATATTTATCATAGAATTTAATCTCTGTCATAGATTTTATTCAATTTAAGCTTCACGACGCATTATTATTCAACAAGCAAAATGTCAAGAAGCTTATATGTCAGACTAATATAAAGATATGGCACATATATGTAATCTGACTCACAAATGTACAAGAATCAATGCACTACCTAAAATGACCCGCCCCTGTGTCAAGTCGCCTGAGGTTAGAATCGTCTAATCCCTAGACACCAGAGTCACCACGCCCGACGGATGACTTAATTTACAAACGCACATGCCTCAACGAACCCATAAGACAATATAACGACAAGAATAATTTTTAAGAAAAAGAATCCATCGTCTTATTTCCTAACCACACACTTACCACAACATACAAAAAACATCATGTACAAAATATCCACAACAACCAGTCTGCAATCCCAAAATACAACAATACAGATAACCGAATACAATCCAAAAACAACGAGATCAAGGAGATTCATCACACCCGTAGCCTCTGGGCACGATCACCGAACAAGATCGAAAAACGCTACAACACTAATTGGCCAACGCTGCATAAATGAAATGCCCCCATGGGCCGAATAAGTAAGCCGCTCAGTGAATATGTATCTCAAGAGCAAAATTAACTCACTCCCCACGCAGTAATTGCGACTACTTAAATCATGAATTTTGCATAAAATACGGTAGGATTTCAGATACGATACTATTCAAGCGCCATAAATAAAGAGTATATCATTAGCGAAGTTCATTATCATATGCTTATATCACAAGGTTATATCAATACCGCTATTATCATGGGTCATTATCGATAGGCCCAATCTAACTAACATGCACATTCTAATAAAAGACAACCAATACTGAAGATCATGCTATCCCAAGTAAACAATGACAACAATACCCAATCAAATCCACAACTATACTCTATCAACCAACAATGTAAAACCTCACAACCAACAACTAGACCATCCAACTCCTCAATCTACCAAAGAACGCTAAGACTACTTCAAATTTCCCACAAATTAAACAACTCAATCAACTCACCGCAACCGATTCCTACAACTAATGCGCGCATATAATCAACCTCAACTCGCAGGAGAACTTATGCCCGTCTACACATGTTTTATATACATCTCTAACAAAGCGTATCAGGCAAACATAGCACACTCATGCAATGGGCTATTGGTGCACAATCGATAAGAGCACACTGCAACGGCATACGAGGCAAACACAACACACTTCAGATCGTAGTACATGTTAATCTAGTATGAATTTAATCGTGATAAACACCAATTCATACATTCCGATTCTCAAAATAATGTAAATTAATCTAAACATAAATGACAAATGTAGAATACGAATTTACATTTCAACTTTTAAATGATCAACCCACCTCACGAGTGCCTCGCGTGATAGCCCCTCAAGATCCTCTCCAAAACTTGTTCAACACCAACGAGATGTCCTCTAGATTACACACACTAAGAAAAACGACCTAAATTCTAACCATGTAGCTTTGATTTAAATGAATCGGAATAGTAAAGTCTTCCAATTCTCAAGAGAAAGTAGGGCGGCTAACTTTTGAGGGGGTGAAGGTTTATGTGATTCTTATGTCATGAAAAACCTAATCCCCTTTAAATACCAAGTCCTTAAAATCTCCACTCGTTACAACCTCAAGTTAAGAAATCGCTTTAACCTTAACTTAATTGTATCAAGTATTAGCCTCTAATTAAATAACGAGTTACTAGTGAGTTGTTCTATTTTAATTAACTCAAAGAAGTCAATTAAAAAATACTAACGAAGTCATCGAATAACTTATCAAGTTATTCATCATCTTAATGCTTAATTGATTAAACTTGGTAAGTTTAACCACTGATGCTCATCAACATATATATTTGACAATATATAAATATTGAAATACATTTCTCAATATATGCTTTAATTTCATTCATGAAATATTATTCAATATCATTGTACGCTTGGCCATGGATCTTCAGCCTCGTAGATAATAGTAGTTTGTATAACACACCGACCAATTACTATTATTATAACGATTAACGAAAAGATCTTAGCAATCTCTCATAACCCCTTAAATTATCACAGAACTCCATACTAGTATTGGCGAACCATTACTAAGGTGAACACCTGTTCAAGAATCACATTTAACTAACCCGTAAATGAATCGATACACAATCAGCCGCGAATCGGCACAATAAAAGCGAATCAATTCCCTTATCGATTTCCAACACTCCCACTCTGCCCTTGACGATTACTTTTTGCTACCTCCTTTATCGTATATCTCTAGTCGTAGGCTAACTATAAGCAGTTGGGTGTCATGAAACACCCACAACTTTCTTTACCGAGATGAATCGACAAAGATTTACAAGGCCCCACAAACCAACTTACTAACTACAGAGGCCTCAGATCTTCTCAGATATCAAGGACGATAAATCCCTCCCAATATATCAATATCTATCGTTGAGAAGTCATCGCTATGGACCTAACATATGCCGTTATGATCCCCGCTAAGCGCAGACAAGCAGTCATAGCCAAGTACAAAGCTTATATAACACGTATAGTTATATATCAGCAGTCTAAGAATACGAACTCCAATTCTAAACTATCATCATAGGACACGTATATTATTATCTTCTATGAATCTGCTTCTCGGTCAAGCCAGCCTCCCACCGTGACGATGTACCCACGGTATCGATCTGGGCCCCAAGAGTTAACGTGATCAATTCGATCACTAATCAAAATACCATGTTAGTCATATAACGCCACGCCTCTAACTATCAAGATTCCATCAAGGCCTTTTGGCTATCCTATGTTTCTAGGCTCAAGAGAGCAATCAACAATTCATGTTGCCTCTCTAGAAAACATGTGACTAACTCTGTGTGGATTTTAACTCTTTTCACTCATCGATACAATACACGTATATTATACGTAAACATAAACATATAGACGCAAAGAACAAACATACCGGCTGGATTCGGATGCGCCTCGGGTTCTTTAGCTGGAAGCCACGCCTCAAAGATTGCCAAAGCAATCAATCGGGTCTCAACGCTAGGTACTACACCAAGCTCAGCCACGACTCTCTAATCCAACATGCTTCTTTAGCGGCTCAGACGCCACATGTACTCGTATTCTCAGGTGTAATCGGCACAAGATTGGCTGTGAACTCCTCCCAAGATAATGCCTCCCACCATTAAGCATTCAGGAATACATACCTGCATCGGGAACGATAGTCGCTTCGGCTGGCCTCGAAAACTGGCATCAGTTGGCATTCGGTGACTACTAACTTCATCATTCCACCATATACCAAGAAAGCATCTTAGTTCTTTCCTCGTACTTCAAGATGCATTCACCGCAATCCAAAGGTTCTCACCGACATCAGTATCTACTGATTATACTTTCTACTGCATAAAGACACATCAGCCCAATAAGATAACACGGGCATACGACGGATCCTATAGTCGGGGCCGCAACGCATATCTCTTCATTTTGTTCATCTCAAGCACTAGTAAGTGGACACTGCTCGCTGAAGTCAACTCCATGTCTCATTGAGATACCCTCTTTCGGGAATTACTCATGTTGAACTCAGAGTACCTTATTCACATAGTATCCCGACAAAGTCCAATTAGCCTTCGCCCGATCTCGATGGATCTTTATTCCAAGTATATATCAGGTTTCGCCTAACTCCTTCATCGAGAAACATTACACATCCAATCCTTTTGACTCCAGAGTTCGCGAATCCTACGTTGTTTCCAATGACGTAGTATATCATCGACATACAAAAACCATGAACGATAATGCGAACTCCCACTTACCTTCTTGTATACACAAGACTCTTTCTTCGTTCTTGATGAAACCAAAATCTTTAATTGATTCATCAAAACGTAGATTCCAATCGTGACGCTCGCTTAAGACCATAAATGACCTTCGCGAACTCGCATACCTTCTTAGGTCCTTTAGGACATGTAAAGCCTGGAGGTTGCACCATATACACATCCTCCTCTAAATTTCCATTAAGGAAGGCGCCTACGCCCATTTGGCTTCATAGTCATGAAATGCAGCAATGGCTACCATTATCCGGATGATTTAAGATACCATCGGGCGAGTAGCCACATGGGCCCACGCCGTGAACTTGCTTGAAACCTTTCGCTACAAGTCTAGCTTTTCTTTGAAAACATCGACGCTTCCGCCTTTATCATGTTTCTTAAATACCCATTTACATTCACGTGCGAACCCCATTTGGTAACCAACGACCAAACCTGTTCGCACATGTAATCCATCTCGACAGATGGCTATTCTCAAGCATCCGTCAAAGATCCTTGCTATTTATTGCTTCTTTATAAGAAGTGGCTCGCCACTTTCACGATGAAGGCTTCACTCATACCGCCTCGTCTGTGATTTTATCCCTCAAGTGGATCTCCTATGGTCAGTTCTTCCATAACTTGGATCGTGATCGATCTTCTATGAAAGGCCAATTTCATATGGTCAGATGTTTCGCATTAGATGCATCGGTTATCGACTTCTTCAACTTGAGTTTCATCAAGATGAACACCATTTACTTTATCTTCAACGAGATCATTTCTATGAACACTCTGCCTTAGCAATGAACATTTTATTCTCACGCCAGTAAGAAGAACTAACCTGCTTTTCCTCTCTTGACATCCCATGAAATAGCATTTATCGATTTGGGCCAAGTTTATCCTTTGTTAATCTCTTAACATGTTTCACAACCCCAAACTCGAGAAAACCCAACTTGGAATATTGCCAAACCACATTTCATGGGAGTTTTCTACCGACTATTGACAATCATTGGTTGTGTTGTCGCGAACCATATCGCATATGGGTTCGATTTCTCCTTCGCATACGCCCATTATGTCAGGGCGCTCCGCCGGAGCGAGTTGTGAAACAATACCACACTCTCTAAGATTTGTGCATTTAACTTCGCGAATCAAATATTCTCCACCTCTATCGTAATCGGAGAATCTTTATTGTCTTGCTCAATTGGTTTGTACTTCATTTTGTAACTCTGAATTTTCAAAGGACTCCGTGGTTTGTGTCTCACAGATACAATAAACCGTATCTACTGTAATCATCAAGAATGTAACGGCAGCTTATAACCCCTCTCGTTAGACAAGGTTTCATTAGCCCACACATCGGATGATGATCCCAATAAATCACTCTGGCCTCTTTCATTGAATCCAAAGTGAAGTGGTGATTGAATATTTTGCCCAAAAGGCGCATTCACACTTCATCGTATGATCTCATAATCGAAACCTTCCAAGATTCCACCTGATTATTTCTATCTGCTTAGTTTATTCAAACCAATGAATCTATTTTAGCATGGGCACCAACATCTGCAAATTGATCATCAAACCACCAGAATTATTTTGCAACATAGTAAACCCGATAAGTTCAAAACAAGGTCCGTGGGCACTAAACCGATGGATCCCATCTAGTGGCCAGAATTCTCACACGCATCCATCTCCTCTCTCTCGAGCTCTTCTACTGACTTTCAGTCTCTCGCATATTACGACAACATGGTAACCACAACCGGTGTCTAAGACTCAATTTAAGAGAATTGTAAGTTGTAAAAACTTCAATAACATACATACCGAGAAATGAGTGGTCATGGTAATTCATCTCTTCCTATCATCCTGTGAACTTCCCGATGCCCACTTCCAATGACCTTAAAGTGTTCCTCAAGTAAATAACGACATTTCTGTCATCCCTTTTAGTGTTCCTCTGTCAAAGAACTTCTCAGATTCCTCTAACCCTTGGCTTTGCTGTGGTAAACTTCTTTCTTCTTTCTTGAATTTCTTCTTGTTTCGGGACCACCAAAAATGTATGAGTGTAAGTTTTTAGTCTTACCTGTATTCTGCCTCAAGATTCAGGATCACTACCTACTAGAGATAACTCCAAACTTATGCATGGTCAAGTCTGTTGACAACCGAGAATTTGTCTCAAAGGAGACTTCAGACTAGAATTCACAAATGGGCTGAGTCATCAACAAGCCAATCATTTTAATAATGTCCTGTTTCATTATCATTCACCAGAGCACGCATCGTGTCATATCTCTCGCTTAGCCTTTCTTTTCGAATAATTCCTCATATTATCAATTCTGAACTAAGGTTCCATATTGGCCAAGATTTAATCCAGACGACTTATGCTTTTATGGATCCCTTTTCCCGACGTGGTGCACTATCATTAGGTTTCGAGAACCTCATCGTTTAGCACGATTCGGGCCTTCAAGTTAAGAATACCTCAAATTTCGAGACCACTCAGCCTAAGTTTGAGTTAAAATTACATTTTTCAAGCGCCGAAGAAAAGCCGAAGTTTATGAAAGAAGATACCACAAATGAAGAATAAGAATAAAAGACAACGTAATCAAGAACTATCATGCTAAACACTTACAAATAAATTGTAAAGTAAATACTAATACTTCAAATCACCTAAATATATATCAAGATCAGTTAATTTACCACACTTTAAATCCAAACCAACACCGCAACATTTTGAATCCAGCTATAATATAGGTTATCAACCACTATGTAAAACTACATAACTCTGTCAAGAAGTATTACTATTCAAGATGCTACCCACTTTGTATCTCCGACAAACCAAGCAAGATACCATCAAACGAAAATCACTTCAACACTATCTGGTGGAAATCACTTCAACATGATCCTATCGTTATATCAAAGCGCAGAATCAACACTCGCCATCACAGCCAGGTCTCAGATAATGTAACCGATTTCACAACTTTTTAAATTGGCTCGATACGTTGTTTAAATTTTAAATCAGATTATTATTACTTTGCTTATTTTACTATGCAATCGTGAGTAATATAATCAAGATATGCATAAATATGAAAAAATAAACAAGAATGCATATCTAAGAGTGATGATAATAATCTCCAGCTATATTTTTAACTTGAACTAACATTTTGCTTCCTATTACAATTTCGCTTTCTAATCTCCACTGCCTCCGCTCAATTACAATTCAAACACACTAATCCTAACTTAGACAAAGATGCAAGATGTATAAACAAGAAAATTAAATAAAATAAAAATAATACGACTCAAAAAGCGTCATATACAATATCATTATTGAACACGCCCATGGTATGACAAACACTTTGGTTTTATCAACCTGGAAACAACCGTAAATTCAACAATTTTGAGTATTGCACCAACAGCCTCAAAAAACCGATACGAACTCTCAAGCACAACACACATGAATTTGCATTCTTTCAAATTTTAAACCTCACCCAGAAATCTAAAAACCCATTCTACCTCAACACACACTGCACTGCAGCATACCAGAATCACAACACACTCGCATCAGAAGACAAGTGCAACCACAACACACTCGCAACCACAACATAACGTAGGCGCAACCACTAACTAACCATACATACTCAACAATCAACCTTATCGATACATACATAAACATGCTCACAATATCACCGTGAATACATCAACACGCTTTCACCTCGTACAAAATATTGGGCCTCGCCTAATTAGTCCAAGTTGTTGCTTCACGCTTCCACGCCTAATCACAAAACACAATTCAAAATACAATTACTACTTATTTTATAACTATGACCCCTGCTTAGTTTTTAACTATCCAATATGCTTATCAACTTAACAACTCTAGCTGATAATATTACTACGCCAGGTTTAACGCATTTCTAAGGTTCTGAGTGAGCCAAGCATTTGATTAAAACTTTTCATGAGCATGAAAAACTGCTGTCTCTATTGCTAATAAATTATTTATTGTTTTAGATGTATTTAAGAAATCTTAGAATCTACAATATTATTCTATCATGAAAGGACAGAAGTGGATCAGATCACATATTAGCTTCTACAATATCTTCATTCATTACATGAACTGTAAGACTTTATTTTACTAGAGATCTTTTAGAATTTCCTAGTAAGACTGCCTTCAGACAAGAAACATGACATTTATAATGAATCAGTTAAAGATTATTTAAAGAATTGTTGTTTATTGTCTCTAACCACGTTACTTATAATATCTAAATTTTGGCAAGCTTGAAGACGGCCCAAAACTCACATCATTCAAAGAACGACTAAATGGCTCATTGACCTCAAACGAAATCCAATGAGACAAATGATCCTTAATTTTACTTAATTTGTCACATGATTGTTTGTTACCTCATGCTTAAATGTGATGAAGTTTAGAGATTTATAAGTCAAAGGAAAACACTTATTACTATGCCTTTTTGTAGCCATTAATAGTCTATGCTGTTCTCTAGACTACTCTATGGTTTAAAGTAGGCAGATATGATGTGTTCAAGAACTTCGATGAGTTGAAAATTGTTAGTCATGTAGTCGACAATTGCTATAACACTGTTTTCAAAAGTAAATGTGAATTAAAATGAAGGAGTATACCCTGATAGACAGTGGGGTTAGATTTAGAAAGTCTCTGTTTCTTTCATAAAGAAATATTGGAAGTTTTTTAGCTACTCTTCCTTTGTTTTTCAAATGCATCAGATGCTTAATGTCACTTTCAAATATTTAGTATTTGGGTTTATTATTTGGTCTATTGATTACCCATTTCATTTCTTTAAAGAGATGATGGTTTGCCTGCTTACTTTTCTTTCTTACCTTTAGTTTTATTTTCCTTTCAATGAGGTTTTGTTAAATAAAGTGAATCGGTCTCTATATAGCATTTATTATTTGCATATTATGATTGATATCCTTGCCCTCTCCTCTTGATATTATATTCTAGTTGCTGCAGAAAGTATATGTCACCAGAAAAGACAAATATTCTTTCATTTATCCCTTTGACAGGGTACGAACATCAATTTTGTTGATTATTTTATTGTTTGGGTGTGCTTTAAGTGGGACCTATGACCCATTGGTGGAACTGAGGTTGAAGGAACAAACAGACCTAAGTTTGAAAATACTTTTACTTATTTCACATGACACACCAATCAAATATTTCGTTTCAATTCTTTTTCTTAATTTTCATCATTTCATCATGATTCAAATGTTGTTTCTTTTAGCCAACAAATACCAAAAATCTGAAACCACATTGCATTTAACCAAAATATTTGAGAATATAATAAAATCTACTTGGGTTGATTTTTATTTTTATTTTTTTGAGTCTTGGTATGTTTTAGAGTGCATTTGCTAATTTGGGTTGCTCATATTTTCAGCTTTTCATCAACATGTTAGTGGAAAAATGTTTCAGCAATGTTGTCATGCATGGTGTGAACTTCAATCAGCTAAGAACTCAAATCTATGAAGTATGAATTTTTTTTCCAGTTATTTGGAATCTCATGATCATTTCTTGGTAGGTGTTTATATATTGTTCAACATCTTTGATTTCACATGAATTTTATTTATTTGATTGATTCATTTTTTGTCATAAATATAAGCCTATACATTTTTTAAGAACACACATATTTTATTATTGTTTAGGGGCATACCACTATCTAGTATCATCTGAGTTTTGGCATTGACTAAGTTTTATGTTATTATTGGTTTATGTTGACTCACATGATCAATACTAGAGTTATTGTTTTGTTTTTTGATTTATGTTCACAATAACATTATTCTTTGATTTATATTGAGACGGAGATAAAAAAGACGGTTAATTGGTAATGCAGTGGATAATCTTTGAAAAAGTGGAGAAAAATTGAGTAGAAGATAAATATAAAAGAGTGGGTGAGTGGAGCTGGAAAATAATATAGGAAAGAATTGAAGGGTGTTAAATAATGTTGGCAGGGTGTACATCCACAATGGCCTCAAGGCATAGATTGAGAGCATGCATCAGCACTGTCAAGCTTGCAAATTCTCTCAATATGACGGATTGCCATGTAGTTTCCTACGGAAAGACGGTTCGAGGTCACAATCTATTAGGCCTTGTTTGGTCTTTCCATTATAGAAACCCAGAAGCAGGTCCAGTAGTGGTTCACTTAAGCAGAGAGTTGGCTTCACCGCCATCTCTCTCACACACTTCAGACATAATTTTGTGTGTGATAGAAGAGACGGTGCGGCCCTGAGAAGAATAAGAGCCAGCAGTGAGGTATGTGGAGCAGGAGGCCTTGATGATGATGCTGTTTAGCATAAGAGGAAATTTGGCAAATTTGGTCATACTTGAGGAAGATGACAATTTGGGTTTAAGGCAGTTGGGAAATGGGAATTTGTGGTTGCAGTCTGGTTTTGAGGAGCGGCGCCTTTTGATTGGTACTGGTATTGATCAGCAGCAGATACCTTTCTCTCTTACATGTTCAGGAGTCGAAGAGAGAGTGCGTTTTGTTCCTAGTAATGTTATAGACCCACCTTTGCCACCGTTGTCTCACAATCCGTGGTTGGAATCGATTGCGGCTGAAGTAACAGACTTGGGGGATAAGAATGCCGAGTCAAGTCAGGGTCGTATGAGGGAAGTTTCTGGATCAAGTACTGCATCAGAGAGTCATGGCTTGGTTCTGGGATTGAATGAGAATCCATTGCAGGTTATTCAAACAGGGAACGGGTCAGGGAATCCTGGGGAGGACATGGGAGTTGTGGCACATCATAATGAGAGAAACCGCCATGAGGAAAATGAAGGACTTGAGCTTGTTAACTTACTTGTCAATTGCGTTGGATCAATTGGTGCAAAGAACATCCCTGGAATTAGCCATTTCATATCCATTCTGGGGGAACTTTCTTCTCCCAAGGGATCCACCATTCACAGGATTAGTGCTTATTTTACGGAGGCATTAGCCATCCGTGCTGCTAGACTTTGGCCACATATCTTCCATATTACTCCTCCGAGGGAACTTGATCGGTTGGATGATGATGGTGGGACTGCGCTGAGGCTTTTGAACCAGGTCTCCCCGATACCAAAATTTATTCAGTTCACAGCAAATGAGATTCTGCTGAGAGCTTTTGATGGAAAGGACAGAGTTCATATTATTGATTTTGACATTAAGCAAGGGCTTCAGTGGCCTAGTCTGTTTCAGAGTTTGGCCACAAGAACTAGTCCTCCCAGCCACAAGAATTACCTGTGTGGGTGATTCAAGAAAGAGCTGATTGAAACAGGCGATGGACTGCTGATCAATAAACTGCTGGATCATTTTGAATTAATCCAGTCACATGTTGGAGAAAGACTTTTGACAAGAGATGTGAAATTCGCAATATCATTTCTTGTGAAGGTCGAGACAGGTTCGAAAGGCACGAAACAGGTTCGAAAGGCACGAAACTTTTGCAAAGTGGAAGAAGTCAATGGAGCAAGGAGGTTTCAGGAGTTCCGGAATTTCCGAGGAATTTTCCAGAGTCAATCAACATGAAGATGCACACAGGGGAAGATTATCGCGTGGAGAGACAGCAGGCGCAAGATATTTACAGCAGCAGCACTTATTTGTTCCTGAGCATCAAACTTCTTTTATACAGTTTCCTTCTGGTACCGGTAGACGTTGCAGGCAGCAGTTCTTCGACGCAACCTCAACCAAAGTGATTATGATCATCAATCAAAATGCAGGAGGCTTTATTTTTGCATCAGATATACATTAATTAGTAGAGTCATTCTTTCATTCTTTTTTGCAGATAAGATTTATTGTATTATGTCAAGAATCTTGTAGTTTCTTCAAGGTCATATTAGTTTCTATTCATTGATTCTTTTGTGTAAGCTTTATTTATTGTACAAGGTCAAATTTGCATGTCTTTTTTATGTGTTCAACCATTTTATTTTGTAAACAGTCTTACAGTTATAATGGAAGAATTTTTATTAGTATATATATAGTTTCAATTTTTCTTTCCTATGATGTTGATGCTCGTTAACAATATTATCATGACTATCATCCATTTATGTCAAAGTTCTAGTTTTAAAGGAAAAATTAATACAGATTCTATGACTAATGATCAGGAAAACTTGAGGTAATCATAATTGTTTGTATGTTGTTCATCATTGGGATCATGTTCTAGAGATTTTAACCTCTTAAGCCATGTTCATCTTTAATTTTTAGTTTATAAGTTTAATGAAATTACAAATTCTAAAATCCTTGTAACTATCATGGATTACTCTCACAGCCTTAAGAACATGTAGAGGAGAAGTCAACAACTACTATATAAGTTTTGAATGAGTCGAACATGATCGAAGCATTTTGCAACTAGGTTTGATAATTCTTGAATCGAGATGAACCTTATTCTTTGGGATTTACATCGAATATGGTCTAATATAATCATGTATCATTATTTATCAAGTCAAATCAAATAGTTTTCGAGTCGATTCGAACCTTTGAAGAGTTTCAACGGATATTGATTTAATATGAGTATTTTTCATTAACATCTATACTATATATAAAGAAAATAGGTATAGGTAGTTATTGGCTTCACCAAGAATTTCTTCCCATTTTACCCCTTTCAATCATAGACCCAAGAATTCATGCAATAAGAAAAATACTATCGTGATTCGCATTAAATTGGCGAAAAATACATCAATGAGAAGTTAATTTGGTAGTTTAGTGACTTTTGGCTTATAAGAAAAAGTCAAAACAAGTTCTTTATTGAAAATCGAATAAAAGGTCCTTTCGCTGAAAGTTAAAAACTCGCTTATAAAAAAGAATAAGGATTAATCTATATATCGATTATTGTTTTTGAACCGTATGCATCAAAATTTGCATGTACGGTTCCTAAGGGATATTTTTGAAACTTCAAGTCTGATTTAATTATCTAATAATTAAAGGTTATTTTTTAAACTTCAAGTCTGATTTAATTTATTCCCTTTCCTCCCACGTCTCTCTCTCTCTCAAGACAATAAGAAAAAACAACTTCTTCATCAAGAACCATTTTTTTTTGGGAGGAATAACCATCATTTTTGGTGGTTTTTCTTTCTCTTTCAATGTTTTTTTTTTCTATTTTCAATCATCTAAAGTGTTAGATCTTGTTAATCTAATATTTTTTACATACTATAGTGTAGTTTTCTTTATTCATTTTAGATTAATATTTGTTCTTCTCTATCTTTTTTTCAATTGATGGTTACTTTACAGATACAATTTATTCATCAGCATGGATATACTCCAAGATGAAGATATATATCATCAAGTACAGTTGGGTCGGAGGCAAGAAACACTAATCGGCTAGCAGGTATATTTCGCTTAACTGTAGTATAATTTTCTTTTCTAGATATCGATATTTAATTCTATCGATTTTCATCTCGATTAGTTATCTTTTGGGAAGTACTATGTTCAATTGATGTAAAAGTATCCCCTATTCAATTTGTATTCTAATAATTCTAAGTTACTTATGAATGAACATTAATTATCATTTTAATTAAAAAAGAGAGGTTATTTTTGAAATTTCATGGCTAAGATGACCATCCACGTGTCACATATTTGATCAATCCCATAATCCATTTCACATTGGCTATGAAGGACCAAAAGCACACCCAAATAGTAATAAAAGCTATGAAATGATTATTTTATTCCTAATGAAACTCTCAAACACTAATTTGCAAATAGGGGGGACTAGAATAGTAATTTCACATATAAAATTTTACTGTTTGATTAGGATTATAGCCGCCATGGTTGGCTACCCACTTCATTTCATCTGTACTGATCACTGCTCTACCATTTGAACTTTAAAATTATTTCAACTTCCTCATTTGTTTGAGAAGAAAATCTATATTGGCAAGTACTGGAGTTAATTTCAAATGTGTGCTGCCATAATACCTTAATATCGCTCAAATTTAACATTCTCATAATCAAAGACATCATCACTCTTCGTTATCCCGCTTACTAGATCTCCGATCTCGCTCTACATTCAAAGCGTGCCCTTCAACCCGCATGGTTAACACTTGCAAATCTAATTTTCGATAGCTATTGTCTAGAATTTATCTGCATTTGTTATGTCGATTTACTTCCGCATGTGCTTACATTCTCTTCCCGATCAAGTTCATGTTTTTGCATTTGATCATTTTTCATGATTAAGGTGTTAAATATGGGTCAATCGCTCTGTCTAGGTAAGGCACTTCGATTTGAATTCATGGGAGGTCATGATTTAATATTAAAATTATTGCAGGATTGAAAATTTGTTACTCTCCATCCTTTTTCTGAAGATCATTTTCAGAAAATAAATAAAGTGGTCTCATTTCACTAAATTAGGTACGAAAAGTGGAGTAGAAATTATGTTTGCAAAGATGAATTTAAATTTTTTTCTTAAACTTATATAAAATTAACCGTGGCTTAGAAAAAATGGATGGAGGGAGAACATCTTTGACTTCATAGATTATTATAGAGACAAACATCATTATTCACGCATTGTGTGGGCCAGCTTAGCAAGTAGTTATAATGAGAGTTAAATCATATTATTAATACACATTATTAAATTTAACAATTACACTTCATATTTGACAAATCATTTACATATCGAAAACCAATCAAGCTTCAAATTAAGATTTGAGATTCATAAACAACATTTTCTGTGTTATTATCCAAATAAGACTCCAAGTGTGTACTCAATACAAGAGACTCATTTGTTGTCTTGATTCTAACATAAGAGAGCAAATAATCTAGGAATCGATTTTCAAGAATCACACCCCATAAATTCTTGAATATTTAGTGTTTTTGAAAACTATGAATTAAATTCAAAGCAAGGACACACTAGTTAAAGAAAGGGATCAAACCAATTTCAATTACTTTCTTGAATTCAAAATATTTTGACCTTTCACATATGGATCTACCCTTTAATTTCCACTACTCTTTAATTATATTATTAAAAAACTTAAAAAATAGTATTATGAAAGTTTTTTAAAAGACGAATCCAATGATATACATTTTATATTTTTTAGAAGAATGAATAATTAATAATCGACACAAAGCTTTAATTTCAAAAAGCTCAAACGTCAATCAAGCTTAATCGGCGAATACTTGGTATTTAGTTGAAAATATACTAAGATTAAAGATTGTATTTGTACATAATTCATCGTAGTAGTATCTTATACGCTATAAGATATTAGTAAGCAATTGCTTACATCCGCGGCCCACTCTGGCTCTAATAAAGAGTGATATATTGCCTTTTCACATCAATGTTATTATAAGATTTTCACTTTTATTTATTTAAAAAATGTAGAATTCGAAAACGATTCAGCTTATACAAATAGCTTTCTTTCTTCTCATTTTTTGCGTTTTATTCAACTTAACACAAAGAACACTACTAAATATAAACACAATTCAACAAAGACGTGATAAAGCACACAACTTTATAAGGAAAAAGATTGGAACTTTAACAATAAAGTAGTAATTAAATTTTGAAAGAGAATTAATTTTAATTTTAATTTTGTTGGTTGTTTCAATTAATTTAATTAAATGGTGATTTCTAAGAAGAAAATAAAATGGGGAAGTAAGTGGAGTTGGGAGGATAAGAGAGGTTGTTTCCAAATTTGTGTAATTTTATATTTACCCTTGTAAAGACATTTTAGTTTACTAATTTTGTGTAATCACCTAAATTAGTCTACTAATTTACTACTCCCTATAATTTATTTTAATTAACATTTGACTTTTTTAAAATTGAACTTTCACCATCAATTACTAATTATTTCTTATTCTAATATAATTTTTTAATATATATTTTGTTGTGATAATATTTTGTCTCATTTCTGCTTATGAAGATGAAGATGAAGATGAAAGCATTGAAATTAGGCAGTGGTACGATGATGTCTGGATTATTTGTTCCTACAGCTAAACAAGGTCAACCCAAATTAATCTTGTCTTTGGGTTTCCATACTTCAAACCCATCCACACCTTCTCCATACCATACAGATATGTGTAGGGATATCAAGACTCTTCATGATGCTCTTAACCTGTTCGATGAAATGCTCAAATGGGAACCTAAGCCTTTTGCTCGTCTTAACAATAAGTTATTGAATATTTTGGTAATGTTTACACTTATTGCATTGTTTTATGCTTTCTAAGAATTTTGGTAATTGACGACGCTTACATTATTCTATCAATGGCGGATAAGAAGTGATCGTGATTGCTCAAACATTAACAAGCATCAACGCTTTCATATCACCAAAAGTTTTAATGATCTTCACTCCTCCCAACACAAAAGCAGCTCCTCAGATTACAAGATCACACACAAACACGTGCTTCAATCCCTTGTGTGGCATTCTTCTAATATCTCCTATGCACGATCTACCTTCTTATGCCAGAATAACTATACTCCATTTACAAAGATAACTAACTGTGAGCTCAGTTTCACCTCACCCCGCCATTTATAATTCAAGTTTCATTTGCTTATCTGGCTTACCAGCAAACAATACCATCCATTAACGTATATAAGATAAACATTTGGGTATATCGTCAGGTTTCATAATTTTTATCACACCCTCTGCATTTTTTACTAACCCTTCCTTACACAACGCATCTACTAATATACTGAATGTTCGAATATCTGGATAGATTTTATAATTAATCATCTGCTTCAGAAATTCCTCTACCTTATCCCAACGGCTAACAACGCATAATGACTGAATGAATGAAGTATAGGTGACCACATTTGGGGAAAAGCCCCTCTCAATCATTTTAGATAATAGGGAAATGGCATCATCTACCATCCCACTTTTGCAAAGACCATCGATAACAGAGTTGTAAACAACAACATTGAGTTCACAATTTTCTTGCTCCAAAACCTCAAGCAACATCACAGCATTGACAACATTTCCACATTTGCATAATCCATTTAACATAGTCGATAAAGTGAACTCATTAATCTCACACAACTTATCTTTGATCACCTTCTTAAACAATTCAACTGCCTTCTCAACATTTTCTTCTAAAAACAAGCCCTTAATGGATGGCTATTGTTTGCAAGGCGAACTTGATAAAGCAAATGAAATTTTGGACCTCATGGCAGCTGAGAGGCTGAAGCCTAACCTGGTTAGTTATGGTATCATCATTAATGGTTATTGTAAGCATAAGAAGGTAGATCGTGCATGAGAGATATTTGAAGAAATACCACACAAAGGATTAAAACACAATACTACTTTGTATACTACTATGATACAAGGACTCTTTTGTGTTGGTAGGTGTGAAGATGCATTAAAACACTTTGTTGATATGAAAATGTTGGTCTTGTTGTTAGTGTTTACATTTTGTCGTGAAGGTTTCATTGAGGAAGCAAAAGATTTATTAGAAAACATGGAGCAATGTGGTTGCCTACCTAACTCTGTTACTTATAATGTCATAATATGGGGTTGTTTGAAGTATGGTTCAAAACCCATGTCATTTAATTCATTTAAAAGAAAACGGCTAAAAGCGGGGGTTTACACTCAATGCTTCTGATGAGTTTATGTTACTCGACCAAAATGCAAGGAGATTAAATAAGATCGTGACATGATAAATCTAATTGCAATGTTAGTTCGAGGTAATGGCGACCAATTAAAATGATTCTTTGTTATATCATGTGTAAATGTGATGTAGTATAGATAGTTGTAGCTTCAGAGTGAAAACACTTATTACTGGACCTTTTTGTAACCATGTGCTATAACACTGTTTTGATCTTTCATTGCGCCTGCACTGCCAGCTTGATATATGTGGTTGAGTTCTTTTCTTTTGTATAAATATGCTGATGGGGAATATCATCCTGATAACGATCATACGTCTATAAATTTTCTATGACTACAACTTTTGATGATCTAACAATTTAGTGATTATTCTTGATCAACTTTGTTGAATTCAATATATTGTCTGATATCCTCCTAATCGGCTAAACTTTAGTCTTTATCTTCAATTATAGTTAACTTGTTTCAATTTGTACGAAGCGGATGTCCATCCGTGGCATTTTCTTTTACTCTTCGATAATTGTCTCTTTGCATCTCTTATTTGTAATAATTAAGATAAATGATTTATTTGTACAACTAACATCAACATTTACGTCAACACGCCCAACGCCACAGACTCTGCTCCAAAATGAACTGTACATAAACCTCCCTGAGATGCATGAATTTGGAAGGACTTATTTATTCCTAATTCAATTGTTTGCGTGTGAGGACATGCAGGAAATGAGATGTACACACGAAGGAAAAGAAACACATATACATAATTACATAATGTGTCCTTATTTTTAGGAACTGGAGAATTGAACAGACTGTATCGATGTTAGCACAAGACCCTACTTTGATAATGGCAACAGAAGAGATAAAGAGAATTGCAAGAAAGGAAATACAGTAAACGAAGGAGAAGAAGACAGAACAAGAAAATAGTAACTATAGATAATTCATTTCATGCCCTTTACATTGTGATATCTCTATCTATATATAGAGTTTGTAAATCGTAATTATAACAGATTCTCCACAGAAATCAATGCATATTCTAAAACAGAAACATAATACTATTCTAACCCGCCTGTTGTCATCTCTTCTTCACATTCCTTTTGCTGCTACTTTTTCTGTTTAACATTCACTTGACACTCCCCCTCCCTTACAGCTTCCTTGACCCCAAGGAATTGAGGAAATTTCTTCCAAATGAAGTGATAATCCTCCCAAGTGGCCTCCTTTGGTGAAGAGTGGTTCCATTGTATGAGGACCTGATAGACATAGATTTTATCCCTTAATATTGTTCTCTTGTTCAAAATGGCAATGGGATAAATTGGAAAGGAGCCATCAGGTAGTGTTTCTGGAAAGTTTTTGTGAATCTCCACTGTCCTTTCGATATGCTTCTTGAGGAGGGAGACATGGAACACTGGATGTATCCTTGAAGCCTCAGAAAGCTGCAATTTGTAGGCCACAGAACCTATCTTCTAGAGGACTTTAAAGTGCCCATAGAACCTGGCAGCCAATTTGAGATGCTTCCTTAGAGAGAGTGAATATTGCCTATAAGGCTGGAGTTTCAAATAAACCAATTCTCCTTCCACAAATTCCCTATCAGTCCTCTTTGTCTTTGCAAATTTTTTCATTCTGTTCCGAGCCTGTTGTAAATTTTGCTTTAGCCACCCTGTGATCTGTTTCCTCTGTTCTATTATCTCCCCTGCCTCATTATGAATTTCTTTCAAGTAGTGAGTAGTGGCCAGAATTGTAGGTTTGTATCCATAGAGTGCCTCAAAAGGGGTCATTTTCAAACTAGAGTGGAAATTTGTGTTATACCAGTACTCAACTAAGGCAATCCATTTGCTCCAATCATGAGGTCTATCACTACACATGCACCTTAAGTATGTCTCAAGATATTGATTTACTCTCTCAGTTTGGCCATCAGATTGTGGGCGGTAGGCAGTACTGTGATGCAACTTAGCCCCGAGTCTAGTGAAGAGTTCTTGCCAGAAAGCACTTAAGAAAACTTTGTCTGTGTCAGAAATTGTGTGTAGGCAGACCATGAAGCTTGTAAATATTATCCAAAAATAACTGAGCTACAGAGTGGGCAGTAAAAGGATGATATAGGGGAATAAAATGTGCATACTTTGTATATCTATCCACCACCACTAATATAACATTCAAACTCCTAGACTTAGGCAATCTCTCTATGAAATCCATGGAAATTTGGGACCAAGCAGAGGAGGGAATAGCTACATGACTTAGTAAACCAGGAGAGGGCAACAATTCATGTTTATGTCTCTGGCAGACATCACAAGAAGAGACAAATTGAGCAATGTCCTTCTTGAGACCTTTCCAGTAAAAAAGAGACTTCTCATAATGGTAGGTAACTGCCATACCTGAGAATGGCCCCCTATAGCAGAATCATGGAGTGCCCTGATCAATTTTTGCTTCAACTCTTCATCCTCCCCTATTACAATTCTCCATTTATATCTCAGAATCATGGGAGGGAAGGACTCAGGTTTAATGACTATGCCTGCCAGAATGTGCTGTATGGCATTCTCTTGTAGAGATTTCCATGACTTGAGGTGCCTCAAACTCTTGCCTAGATAAGGCATCAACTACAAAGTTCTCCTTGCCTTGCTTGTATTGAATAAGGTAGTCCAATCCAAGTAATTTGGCTACTGCCTTCTGCCGGAGATAAGTAGTAACCTTTTGCTCCAATAAGTGCTTCAAGGACTGCTGGTTTGTTCTGATAATGAACCTCCCATTTATAAGGTAGTGCCTCCACTTGGTGATGGCCAAGATGACTGCCAAGAGCTCTTTCTCATAGACTGACAGTCATATTCCAAGCTTTACTTATATAGGCTAATGGTCTCTGACACAGAAACTGAGTACAGTTACAACCTGAGAAATTGTGAATAAGAAGCAAATCGGATTATAGCTCTAATGAGTAATCTTGAAAGGTTGCGTAGTTTGATATCTCTAGTAGCTTACTGAAGCTAGAGAATCAAGATCTCAATATTGATCCGAGTATGTAATTAGATGATGACACTTCCTTCAATAGTTAAAAATAGAAGTGCATATGTACATAAAGTTGAGAACAAAGAACAACAGTCAAAATTAGATGCCCAGCTAATCAACCACAGTGGTATGAGCATGCTAAGAAGAAGTAATGATTCTTCCATTGCTGCTTAAGTGGTGCTAGATTTAGTGGGAGCTAGCCCTTCGTCTAAATGCCATACATAGTCATTGTATGATAATGCTTTTGAATATGAGCTTTAAGATTCAAACCCACATCGTTGTTCTATACAATGATGAGTATATGTAAAATATACACACTTCGTTACTTTAAGTAACAAACCTTTGTTGATCTTACCGCAATAATGTTATTCCGAGGTATTTGGATACGACCAAACAAGAAAAACCTCTAATGCTTGCCATGAAAACAAACTGGGACACCGCCTCGCCTCTGCTGGGGTGTTCAATCGAACGGAATCAAATATTAAACGTAATTAGTATGTGCTTGATCGCTGTCGATCATTTTCTTGGATTAAAAGGGAGTATGGATACCTAATCAATCACATGGGTTTACGAAGCTAGACGCTTGAGTCAGATCGACTATAACCGCCGCGAACTGAAGATGGAATATTCTGTGTCCCAAGAAGCATTCTCATGTGAGCTTATGTCGAATTGCGATTCTGTATGAGTGACGTGATTTCATAGGTATTGGAGTGGTACACTTTGACCTTTGTCAAACGCCTAATGTGAATAGGAGGATTATAACTAAGAAGCGCTGAGCATACTACAAAGAGTATACTAGGAAACTCACAATAAAGCATTCATACAACCTGATATTTTGGTAGATTTCTCGATCTTGAGGAGTTAAGTAAGATATAATTTTACCATGAAATGGATATCACATTAACTTGTCCATTAACCAAGACAACTGCAGGGCACAAGAGTTTGGTGACACATATCTTACCTTAGCTTCGACCGGGCTGAAATCGCGACCGAAGGAATCGTTGATGAGTGTATCATAAACCCGTCCGATACTATATTATGATCGCCCAAGGACAAGCTGGAGTGTCGAAATATGATAATCGGGATTCATAAAATCAAAATTAAGTTCAATATTTATGATTTACTACTAGGTCCACTCATAATCTATATATTAAGATGATAATAGGTTAATATTATCTAATATATTGCTATTGTCTGGCCCTAAGAGGTTACTATAAACAAGAATCCGAACTA
Source organism: Lithospermum erythrorhizon (assembly GCA_019722365.1). Classification (NCBI taxonomy): domain Eukaryota; kingdom Viridiplantae; phylum Streptophyta; class Magnoliopsida; order Boraginales; family Boraginaceae; genus Lithospermum; species Lithospermum erythrorhizon. Next base: position 70,242 of record JADFUC010001311.1, read on the forward strand.
TTAATAAATAGTTAGACAATTAATATTTAGGATTTACCTAGACGATGATTAATAAGCATGATGCCATTAAGTATTCACTCATAATCTATATATTAAGATGATAATCTTTTAATATTATCTAATATATCGCTATCATTAATCTGCCCCAAGCATATGCCACACACAAACAAAGAATCCGAACTATTAATAAGATTATAACTTTCCTCAAGTTTAAAGCGAAATACGTAAGAAAACATTGTGGTTTTAAATAGAACTATATAAGGACTTTGGGGCAAATTTCCAATTGTTGAAAAACATCATAGTCGACTAAGATGGGTGTGGAGACGTGGTCGGAATCTTCTAAAGATAATTCTGTAATATTCTATGATATTTTATGTGCTTATTTAAGGAATAAAAGTGTAAAAATTTAGAACTCTACCCATTTGGTTGACTAAAGCTAAGGAGGTGAAAGAGTTTCATGAACTTCCATAAAAAGTTCTCAAAATAAATGACATTTGATACCTATAAATAGGCCACTTTTTGGAGAAGAAACATGCTCGTAATTCTTCCAACTTTTTGAAGTTGGAGAATTCTCTCCTCTCCCTAAGTAGTTCGGCAACCCCTCCCTTTAGGTAGAAGAAATATTTTCCATCTTTGCTTCAGCTTACTTTAATCGCTCTAAGAAACGCACTTTATGAAGCCTTGGCCACTACCTGGGCGATACTTTACCGCTTTGTGATGTTTAACTCATCCATTTTCCACGCCATTAAAAAAAAATTCTAGGAATAGCCGTGATACATTCACGATTTATTTTTTTTCAGATAATCCAGAAGATCTCAATTTATCCATTAATTTAGAACTAGTTAGATATGAATATAAAACACCAACAAAACTTCCTTAGAAAACTGCCAAATACATAATTCATAATGCTTTGGATGGTTGCAGGTGCATTTGATAATCCGAAGGGCATTATCAAGAATTCGTAATGCCCTTGATGTGTCTTGAAAGTTGTTTTATGAATGTCATGATTATCCATTCTTATTTGGAAATAACCAGACCTCAAATCCAGCTTAGAGAAAACAGTAGCACTTTGCAATTCATCTAGTAAATTATCAACTAATGGGAAGTATCCAACGGAGGTTCGGGGCATTCTTGCAACTCCTCCTTCGACATTATGAGGTGAAGAGTACGATTTTTGCACTTATGTCCCACGAAGTATGCCTCATCGCAGTTGTAACATAAGTTCTTTTCCCCTGGGTGTGCTTGTATTGAGCTGGAGGAGTAATTGTAGTTAGGATTATGCTGAATTAGGGTGATTAGGTTTTGGTGTGTTGATTGAATTGGGAGATTTGGGGATGAATTTGGGGCAGAATGTTGAATAGGGTAATTGGATTGGGGTTTGTTTGTGAGATTGGAGTGGGTAGTGTCTGGAAGAGTTGTCCCAGTGGCTTGGAAGGAGGAAGAAATGGACGACAGATTTTTTCTTGACTTTGCCAATACATAGGTGTAGGCTAGGTAGTGGGTCTGAACATTTTATTCCCTCCTTTGAATTCATCCTTGAGCCCACTTATGAAACTATTGGATCTAGTATAAACATGGCTAACGAACCGGGCCTGGGGCACGTCCGGGGCCCGCCCACTAGTTCGGGGCCCGATTCAAGCCCCCGGCCAACTAGGCCCACGACGTGCCCGGCCCACTAATAAGTGGGATTTAATCGTCGGCGGACGGGGCCCCAAGCCCAGCCCGGCCCGAGCTCACCCAATATTCGGTGGGTATCTCGCCCGGCCCTGGCTCGAGGTACTCTCAGCCAAGAGTTAACGCTGGCATCGCTTATATTAAATCCGCACTCAATGCTAATGTCTAAAACGCAAAGAAATGCTCATTCAGTCACAATAGCTGCTCAATTTAAAACAAACGATACCACATTAACAACAATTTTAAAGTGAAATCAACAAGTAAATCAAATATATATTAATATCCAATTAGAAAATAAGTAACTACATAACATAAAACTAAATTGTCAATACTAAAATATTTAATATAATCAATATTCAAAGCACATTATTCATGGAAACATGTTCTAAATCAATCCGCATTCGCTCCCGCTCTACCTCACCTCTCCCCGCCTAATATCTACACGCCTCGCTTCCACAATCATACGCCTGCCGCAACCTTAGTCATTCCCATACGCCTTGATGCTCTCGCTATCTCAGAAGCGCCTTTAACATGTCAAGGCACCCATTCCAAATCGACATAACTTTATCTACGATCGTGGGAACAGGAAGACCAAGCTTCTCCCGTGCCTGTCGCTTCATCAATGTTGGCCAACAAAGTAGGAGGTACCCATCCCTTTGGGGGTAAGCAGATTGTCGAACCTCCACACCTCATCTTGAACATCCGCTAAATGTTCAAACACCTCCCATTTAGACCGCAATACCCCATCCCACATGTTAATTTTCCTGGCTAATTAACGATCATTTTCCCATTTTAGAGTCCTTCTTAAAATCAACCATCTACATTCTCCAATAGGAACCCCATTGATATTAACTAACAAATGGGAGATAATCATGCCATATCAAGGGTCGATTTCGCCTTTCGATGAAACATATGTTTAAGTATCAAACGGTATATTAATCCATCGCAAATTCAATATAACCACATAACTAACTTAATGCAAACAACTTATTTTCGATGCTTGACTAGTAGATGCAAAGTATCGATACGACTTTTCCAAACAAGTTTTTGTATACCATTCAAGTTATTCTCCTTATACACTATGCCTTCTTTCTTAACTCTACGATTGTTGTTAAGCTCTTGACAGCCTTTATCATGATCGCCAAGAAGACCATCCCTTTCCTGCAATCATCCGCGACCCCTTAACCGAGTACATACCAAATGTTTTATTAGAATCGCTTTCCGCTACAATACCCGTAACTCCATCCATATTGCACAACCAAGCACTCCTCACTATCATTATTACGCTAGCCGAATCCTGGGATTCATAAAACTTATACACAATGGCGGGATACCAATTACTAGTAAACGTAGTAAATGTGCTAAGCTTGGCCTGATCTAAAAATTGAAATAACAAATTACCCGTTACCGCTTTGATTTCTCCTTCCTCAAGGTACATCCCCGCTCGTATTTTAGTACCTCCACCTCCTACCCTTCGAACTTCCTCGGCCATTGCACCCCCTACATCGTCTTCCTCTTGTGGTGGTGAATGGGCGGTGACCTGCCGATTCTCCTCCTATTTCTTGTTTGCAATTCAACAATTTCCTTTGTTTTGGGAGTTTTTGGTGCCATTTACAATTGATACTAATATAATGTAATTAACTAAAGATGATTTATGTGAGGAATTGAAGATTGAGTTTGAGAGAATTTTGCTTTTGGAAGTTTGGAGTTTGAGTAAATGTTTCAATCAATGTTTAGAACCTATTATTTCATTCTTCACAGAACGGGGTACCGTTTATAAATACACGGCAATTAATGCTTAATCCATGTATTATTTTTTCGATAAACGGGGTACCGCTACACAAGACACGGTACCACGCTTAACCCAAAAAATGCAAAAAACTAAAAGTTTATGCTAGATTCTAGTATGTCTCATCTTGGGCAAGGCCCAACTCAACATATAGCCTCAAGATCTTCCAATCGTCAATGTAAAGTAGACCGAGGATGTCGGGGTCAATTTTTAAAAATCGTAGACGATGTTAAGATCACAAATTGCCACAGGCGTACTGTGAATGCGCCCCATTGTTAAGAATCATACACTATTATTGACAATTCCATACTTGACAATAACTCAGATTTCATCCAAGATGCAACAACAACAACCAACGAGATGAAAGAAAATAGAAAGAAAATAATGCGAAAATAAACAACGCAAGGATTTTTACCCCGTTCCCCCTCAACGGAAAATACATCTAGCCCTGGCCGCAGAGCCGCTAATAATATCAAAAAGATTGTTCCAGGACTTAAGAACCCTACTCTACGACCTCAACCGATGTTATCTCACACGAAAAACCTGCACAAGCCTTCATGTATGCTCTCAATCTCTATGACTCTTCAGACTTCCAAGATATGAATCCATTAGCTAGCATAAACACATATCCTGATGTGGATTTACGTGAATCATTGCAGCCTCCAAAATCGGAGTCGGAGTAGCCTACCACTTGAAGACTATCATCCAATATACATAAGCATTGCATCTTTACTACCCCGGCGTATCTCAAGATTTTCTTTTGTACCTTCAAGTGATCGATTCCTCGGCTACTGACATCTACCGAACACTCCAACAACATATGCAATGTCGGTCTAGTACAGACCTGAGCATACATAATGCTACCAACAGCTGAAGCATATGGAACATTTTTCAGACTGCCTTCAATGTCATTCCCGACATTGGTCCAAGTCGAACCGACAATCTTCATAACGGGCGCTACACTCTGGTGAACAATCTTCATACCAAATCTTTCTAAGACTTGATATAGGCCTCTTGAGACAAACTCCGAAATGCTCGAGATCTATCTCTTGATCTAATGCTAATGAGATATAAAATGCCCTTACTCATATCTTTCATATCAAAGTTACTTAAAAGAAATTGTTTTACCTCATATAGAAATTCTTTATCATTGGTTGCTAACAAAACGTCATCCACATACAACACAAGAAAATAAATTTTGCTCCCACTGACCTTAAGGTATATACATTGATCCATAACATTTTCTTCAAAATCAAATAAAGTAATCACTTTATAGAATTTCATATACCATTGCCAGGATACTTGTTTTAACCCGTATATGGATTTATTAAGCTTACAAACCAAATGCTCTCCATCCTTAGAGGGGAATCCTTCATGTTGTTTCATATAAACCTCTTCCTCTAAATCACCATTGAGAAATGCCGTTTTCACATCCATCTGATGTAGCTCAAAATCAAAATGAGCTACTAATTCCATTACCACTCGCAGAGAGAATCTTTCTTTGATACGGAGAGTGTTAAGAATCCTACACCATTATTGACAATCTCATACTCTCTGAATAACTCGTATCCCGCTCAGACGCATTAAACAACATCCAAACCGATTTAGATACAACACTAATCTCGTGATATGATAAACGTAAAGAAAATAATGCGAAAATTAGACACAGACACAAGGATTTTATCCTAGTTCCCTCAACTTGAAAGGCAAGACCGTACTCGCCGGCAGATCCACTAATAATATCATGAAGATTGTTACAGGATTCAAGAACCCTATTTTACGACTCTCAATCGTGATGTTATCTCACAATTTAAAATCTAAAGTAATGTAAAGTCTCATACTTATTATGCATGTTCTAATTATGTAAGAACTTGCCATTTAAAAAAAAAAAATTTTAAATTTTTCGGGTCGGCGCGGACCCTGAATAGTATATAATTTTTTTTTCGATGATGATATTATTTTAAAAATTGGAAATGTAATTTCATTTATAATTTAGTAGTGTTCGCCATGGAAGAATTTATCTGAAATCGGGTTCGTGGGAGATTTGGCACGATGTTTATATTAACCGAAACCGAACGGGACTCGATTTTTGTATAAATATCTTCTAAAATCTTATCCTCCACATCATCAAACACTTCACCATCTTCATCTTGTGCATAGGTTGGCCGAATTACTTCCTCTTTGCCCCCCTTGATCATTTTTTCCATTTCTCTCTTCAATTGTCGCTCAAACTGAAATCGTCATAATATTGTTCCCTTCATCATTCTTCGAGTTAAGGTAAGAAATTTTAAGTCTTCGAGATATTTTGGCTTCAGATAGTTGACTTTTACATAATTGAATTTGCGATAAATCTTAGTCAAGTTATGGGTTCTGTGGATCTATATATGTGATGAATTGTGATTTGTGAACTGCTGAGACAAAGTATGGTCGAGTTGACTTTGGGGTTTCAAATTGACTTTACGTGGGATATTTTTATAAAACTTTAAATGTGTAGGAGGTTACATTGACCTTATTATAGTTGTTATGAGGTTAAATTGGTGATTTAAATTTATTAAAGGGTGTTATGTCAAAAGTGAAATTTCCAAGTTGAAGAGTAATTTATATTTCGAGCATAGATTGTTAATTATGGACTTGATGATTAATTAGAATGACTTATAAGTTGATTTTGTAGAGAAAGTGATAAGATGGAATTTAGCGGGGATCGATTACAGTCCTGATGGGATTATAATTCGATAGCTATCCGGCCGTTATACCATTTAGAAATTGTTCCCCTAAGAGTTGGTTATGTATCCCCTAGAACGCCGGTATAGTAATAGATTTTGATTATACTGGTATTTTGTTAGTTGATCGTGGAAAGCGGCAAATACTCATTGTCTTTCGCGAAGGTTTCAGAGCTACAGAAAGTAGTACTCATTCTCAATGGCAAGCATTTACTGCATTCTCGATTTGTGATATACATGTTATTATGATATGATTATGTGAGAATGATGTGCCATGTCATTGTGTTATGATTATGAGAATGATATACATGTAATTTTGCTGCAGCATGGATTAGAGCTTCAGATACTAAGATTGGCTGGAGGTAAGAATTAACTCCAACTTATAATAATTCCGGCCTCATTTTATGACTATTATATTATGTGGCCTTGTCGCACTTTGATATGTTTGTGGGCCTTGTCGGCGATCATGATTGATTGATCAAGGATGTTTTAGTCACAAGGCTGTGAATACCTGCTTGGGGAGTAGAGAAGCTGTCGGGTTACGACGAAGCTCAGGCCTGAAAGATCGTGGGGTGACCCTATAGTTGGGATTACTTAGATTAGGTGACTTCCTTCCTGCGTGATATGTGACGCTATTGGCCCTATACTACGGTGAGCAACAGGCGGTTTGGCCTTATACTGCATAAGAGCTGTACGACTCTCTTTGATCGCTTACGCTGCGTATCGTTTACAAGTGGCCCTATACTACGGTATAGCGTATGGGGTTTGGCCTCCATACTTCCGGGTATGAGAGCGGTATGAGTCTTTGATCACTTTGTCAGGCGATTGTTCGATGGCCCTATACTACGGTATAGCTGCATGGGTTTGGCCTTTATACTGCAGGCAAGAGCGGTGTTTATTAGCTGGTTGATCCATTCCCGGCAGTAGACGGATCGGTATATGCGCATTATGAGATTGGTATACTCTAGAGATATGAGAGATAGAAGGGATGACTAGATTAGTCGATAACAGTCTCCGGTGATTTCATTGGGTGATTGTGTGCTTTATTTGAGACCTTTCATTATATTTAACATGTTATGCCCGGTAATCTTCGAAACCTTATTGTGTTTAATTCGAGCTAGATAGTCCCGGATATATGTATATTATTCATATTTGATTATTAATTCGACTATCCTGCCCGTATGGCAAGCCACCCCCTGTTAAGTTTCATAAGTCATGGCTTACACCTGCTGGGCGGCATTTCATTTAGCAAAGCTGATGTGTGTGGTTACTGGAAAGAGGTCAGTTGGAGAGTTTGTTCCGAGTGGCTGTGAGCATCGGGTGGCTGGTGATCCTCACAGCCTCTATTTTTATGTGTTGTCAACCGCTTTCATTGTCAGATTTCTTCGAAATCTTAGCCTTGTCGGCAGTTATTTTGTATTCAGGATACAGTACTTATTCTCAGTTGTAGCCTTGCCGGCATTACTTTCTTTTGAGATATGTTGTGTATATATATATGGATTGGTTGGTTAGATATCACATGATGGATTATAAATTTTAAAAACTGTTTTGATTGGGAAGTTTAATTGTGATCACATTTTTGGATGAAACGAATTGTATTTAAACTCCAGTCGCCCATCGATTTGGTGACTCGTGTTCCGATTTTAATGACTCTCACTTTCAGCGTCAATTCGCTACGTTACAAATTACTCTATGAACATACAACAATAAAGCGGAAGCGATAAAAGAGAGATCGATTAATGTACCTCCAACCATTGCTTATTGAAATCTTAAATCACCTTTGAGAAACCCAAAGTTTGAATCGAATTTCTGCTACAAATAATAACTTTGGTTCCAAACCCTCACTACTCACTTTAGATGGTGTAGAAATTTTGAGAGTAGATTTGGTGACCTCTAAAGTAACTAGTCTCATATATTTATACTGCATCATAAAAGTAGTTACAAGATAGAATTTGTAAACAGCTGTTTCATAAAATAGGATAGATATTCATGGAAGTAGTTATCTTGATAAATTGATAACTTATCACTTAATATATGGATCATTATCTTTTCCAAAATAAAAATTAATATAATATTTATTATTTATCTTATCGGAAAAGTCTTACAATTCTCCCACTTGATCCATTTACCTAGAAAAACTCCGTATACGAATCATAACGACTAATTCTCTGTAAAAGCGAGAACTAGTCTTCCATGTATTACAATATACTTAGTCTTTCACCACTCACACTTAACTTATATGAGTAAACCTTATGTTTACTCTCGGTCAAAGCATAATGATATTTCTCAATAAAATAACTTAAGTTTGTACGTACATAATTCCAAATGAGAAATTATCCAACTGAATAAAAATTTCAAACAAAACATAATGAATGTATAACATAACGGAACCAAGTCCCATCCTTACTACATGATCATTGAATACTTTAATTTGCATGCCTTTAGTCAAGGGATCAGCGATCATTAATTCAGTGCTAATGTGCTCAATGATCACTTTCTTTTCCTGCACACGTTCTTTTACGGCTAGATTTTATGTCTACGTGTTTATTTCTGATTTCCACTCTTATTATTCTTAACCAAAAAAGACAAGAACAATTATTCAATACATTCTTATCGTCGACTAATGTAGTCAAGGACTTCACCCCGCATATGAAACTTTTCACCATAATTCACGCGAGGTTGCCTCAAAATAAGAAACGAATTCAGCCTCCATTGTCATGTCACTAAAGTCTCGGGCTTCAGATTCTCCAAGATATGGATCTATTAGCTAGCATAAACACATATCCTGATGTGGATTTACTTGAATCATTGCAGCCTCCAAAATCGGAGTCGGAGTAGCCTACCACTTCAAGACTATCAGTCCGTCTATACATAAGCATGTAATCTTTAATAATTCGGGCGTATCTCAAGACTTTCTTTGTGCCTTTTAGTCATCGATCTCTTGGGTTACCTGGAGACCGCTTCTAACACTCCAACAACATATGCAATGTCGGGTCTAGTACAGACCTGAGCATACATAATGCTACTAACCGCCAGAAGCATATGGAACATTTTTCATAATGCCTTTGAATGTCATTCCTGACATCGTCCAGTTCTCGAACCGATCACCTTTCATAATGGTGCTACACTTGGTGAACAATCTTTCATAATCTTTCTAAGACTTTATTATAGCCTCTTGAAACAAACTAAAATGCCTCTGAGATCTAACTCTATGGGATCTTAATGCCAATGACATAAAATGGCTCACCATATCTTTCATATCAGTTACTTAACCTCATAGAAATTCTTTATCATTGGTTGCTAAAGAAACGTCATTCACATATAACACAAGAAACAAATTTTGCTCCCACCGATTGTGTATATACATCGATCCATAACATTTTCTTCCAAATCAAATGAAGTAATCACTTATGGAATTTCATATACTATTGTCGGAAACTTGTTTTTAACCCATATATGGATTTATTAAGTTTACAAACCAAATGCTCTTCATCCTTCAAAGTTGTTTCATATAAACTCTCCTCTAAATCACTATCAAATGCCGTTTTCACATCCATTTGATGTGCCTAAATCAAATAGCTACTAATTCCATTACCACTGGAGAGAATCTTTCTTTGGATAGAGATTGCTAGTAATTTGACCATTATTGATAATCCCATACTTGACGCATAACTCGATAATCGCCTTCCAGATGCACAACAAATGCCCAACCGTACGATACAACACTTAATTTTGATAAACAAAAAGAAAATAATGCTAAAAATTAAATCGACAAGGATTTTACTGTTCCCTCAACGTGAAAAGACATCCACCGCTATGCATCCAGCATACATTACAAGATTGCTACATTTACTCAGTTAACCCTATTCTACGACATCTCAACTGATGTTTTCTTCACACCTAGTCCTCCAAGCACAAATCTCTCGTGTATACTTCAATCTCTACGACTTTTTCACAACCTCACGGTTAATAATGATAAACTCTCATAATTTGGCAATAAGAATAAACTTATATATTCTAACCTATAGCGTTAATTTCCAATCACTATTTGGATTGCTGGTGTTTCCACACACACACAATACTACAATAAAAGAAGAGATTTATAAGTTTGCAACAAACCTATATGAATTACTTTTTAAAGAAAAAGTCACATCAATTAACTACTAAAGGTAATTAATACTTACAAAAAAATAAGACTCAGAATCCCTCATTTCATATTCTCTAAGTATTTTATTAAACGTAACGCTTAATAATCTGATTCTTTCGGCAACACTATACACACACTGTATCAAAATTTTTAGCCTGAACACACTTTGTTTCCTTAATAAACTTCCTAACCACCGCACTTACAAATCGTGGTGAGCAAAATACCATTTAACACCCAAACCCAACACTATTCTCGTGTGTGTGTATAATAGCCTGTGGTTCAACACCCATGAGTCGGAGTGTCTGTTGCCATTAAGCCATGAAGCTAGATTTCTGCTCTTCCGACATATGCATTCCAGCGATGGTAGTTTTTTGGTGTTCTGGGATTGGGTTGAGAGAAAAATAGCGAAGGCATTTGCGCAACCAAGGTCGGACCTCGGAGCCATCAAAAGTCGGAAAGTCCAGTTTGGGAGGAATACAGGATGATGGTATGGCGGAGGGTGGTGTGGTAATAGTGGTGGAAGTTGTTGTTGGGAGGAGTCCCCGTGGGAAGTTTGAAAACAGTGTTGATTGCTGATGGTTTGGGAGGGTATGGAGATTGGTGTGGGGGGTGTATTAGGAGGTATTGATTGTTTCTTAGGGTGACGTTCAGGTGGTGGGGACAGTGGTTGAGTAGAGGTGGGTGAAGATGGAGGGTGTTGGAGAGAGCTAGTGGGTGGGGTTGATGAAGATGATTGTTGATTGACCAATTTTTGTAAGATGTTCATCATATCGGTTTGTTGTTTTTGGGATTCTTCATGCTTGCGAAGGTAATCTTGTTGTTGTTTTCGGAAGTCCTCTAAATTGAGGGAGATGGTGGACATTTGGTCTGTGAGGCTTCGGACATGGGCATCACGAAGGGAGTTTTGTTCACAAAGGTTATGGAGTTGGCTCTGCAAGTCGTCATTTGTGGAGGTGTTTTTGGTGAGGTAGTTATGGTTTCCCATTGGGTCGTAGATGTCTTGATCGGAACTTACAGATCTAGAGCTGAATTTATGGAGGAAGAGAACTTAGCGGATCTAAGGCTGAAACGGATGGGAATATGAGGAGAGCTTGATGGAGCTATGGTGGGTGAGGGAAGGTGGTGAACGTCAGGTGCAAGGAGGCCTAGCTGATACCAAATGTAGCAGTCAGCCAGTACTACAAGACCCTACTCTCATAATGGCAGCAGAAGAGATAAAGAGAATTGCAAGAAAGGAAATACAGTAAACGAAGGAGAAGAAGACAGAACAAGGAAATAAGAACTATAGATAATTCATTTCATGCCCTTTACATTGTGATATCTCTATCTATATATAGAGTTTGTAAATCGTAATTATAACAGATTCTCCACAGAAATCAAATGCATATTCTAAAACAGAAATGGAATATTTATTCTAACTGCCTCTGCTGTCTTCAGTTTCTCTTTGTTCTTTTTCTGTTCAGCATTCACGTGACAATCGATCATCTCCTTGCTCGAGGAATGATAAGCAACGGATGCTCTTTCTCGAGTGTTAGACCGAAGCTTTCACTCATGTCCAACATATCAGGTGTTGTTCCTTTGGGAAGATACCAGTTAAAGTAATGTATCATTGAAGCAATGGCCAAAGGAATTTGCCTCATCGCCATAGGATATCCGGGGCAAATTCTCCTTCCTCCGCCAAAGGGTAGAAACTCAAAATCATTCCCTTTGAAATCTAATGAAGAATTCAAGAACCTCTCAGGTTTGAATTCCATGGGATCTTCCCAAGTTGTTTGATCTCTTCCAATCGCCCAAACATTTACCAAAACTTGAGAATTCTTGGGAATGGTATAATTCATCACTCGACAAGCCTCGATAGGCTTACGAGGAATCAACAATGGAGCTGCAGGGTGTAATCTTAGAGTTTCTTTTACACAAGCTTGAAGATATGGTAACTGCATGAGGTGAGTTTCTTTGATCAAGTCTTGACTAATTTCTCTTTCAAGCTCATCTTGAAGATTTTTCATGGCCTCAGGGTTCTTTACTAATTCTGCCATTGCCCATTCAATTGTTGATGTACTCGTGTCTGAACCAGCACTAAACAGTTCCTATAAAATAAAAACAAAAACTATTTTAGTATGACAATGTCCCCTGTTTCTTAAGAATTATAATGTGTATTTTGGTAACACAAGGGGCAATTATGGATTTTTAAGATAACGCAATGGTAAATTATTGTACTTTACCAAAAATATACTATCATACTACTTGCTCTGTTATTAAGAAATTTAACTTGGTGTATATGTATTATTATACCATTGTTTATAGTTAACAATGTATAATATGTTTCGGTAGCAAATTTAATGATACTACGCTAGTATAAAAGTCCGTAAGTGAAAAATGTTGTTAAATAAGCAGAGGAATCACTTTTCACAAAAGTTTTATTAGAAGTATGTCAATAATAACATGCCCAGTGTCCCTATAAGAAACTCCCTCTTGTGTGGGGTAAAGAGTGTCCGATGTATGCTACCTTATTCATGTGTTTGAAATGAGTGCGAACAACTTGTACTTAACTACAAATAAAAAACATTTGTAATGTTAAGAGTGCAAACAATATTTACTGATTCATGATAGATAAAAAGTGTACTATGTCATTCAAATAAAATTGGAAAATGTTTTGTTTTGTTTTGGATATGGGGATTGTGGTTGTGAGTGTGGGTGTTTGGGGGTAACTGGGTTGAGAGAACAAACCACTAGTAATTCCTGCACTTCATCATCTGAAAACTGAAGTGCAACAAGAGTGTCCAGAAAATCTTGCTTTTCAGCATTCTCTTTGCTCTTCCTCAATCTCTTCTCTTCAACCAAAGGCTCAAAAATATCCCAAATCTCTTTCCACAACTTCTTACCTTTCTTATGTACACCTTGAAGATCTAGGCTATTTAGAGCAGGAAAAATGTCAGAAATATTTGGTTCCATAAGGATTTCTGTAACTCTCCTCATCAAACCTTTCATTTTCCTGTCTTCAACTTCTTCCTCCAGACTCACCAAATCTCTTGACAACAAAATACTACTCAACATGTTAAAAATTGTTGCAAAAATGATCTGCCTAACTTGCACAACTTTCCCTTCACTAGCCTTGATTAATTCCACCATTTCAAACGTTTTCTTCTGCCTTACATATTCTTGAGACGCTAACGCCTTTCCTGAGAAAAGCTCAGCCTTGCAAAGTGCACGTAAATACTTCCATCTTTCGTTGCATTCCTCTGGCCAACCAATGGAAATATGGTTGAGCTCTTCTTTTGTGTATGGATGTCCAATTGGAGGATCTCTTCCTGACAAAAGATGATCATGCCTCTTTAATATCTCAATGGCTACTTCTTTTGATGACCCAACAATTATGTATTTATTTGGTAGTTTTAATGACATGATTGGGCCATGAATTTGAGCTAAGTTTGCTAGAGAAATATGAGTCATGTTTCTGATATGAGGGATGTTTCCTACTAAAGGCCATGGAGATGGTCCTGGTGGAAGTTTTGGGATGTTTGATGAAAATGGTTTCTTGAAATTCTTGAAGATGATAACTAGGATAGTGATGAGAATCAGAGCAAGTGAAGGGTATAAACTTAATGATTCAAAAAAGGTAGCCATGATTATTAAAGTTTGATAGAATGGAAACGATATTTATTATGGAGTATTTTTATGAGATCACTTATATGTTTTTCATTGCGTCTCATAATTAACATAAAGAATATAGGCTAATTAGCAGTTTAGTCGTGGTATCAACATTTTTCGATTTGTCTCTTCGTAATTTTAGGTTAGTATGTATGCTTTCTACTTTTCGGTGTTTATGTATTTTATCTTTTTACCATTTAGCATAAATACCGTTTTTATTTAAATTGATTTTTTCAGCTAAAAATTTAAATATTATTTTGTTTAACCTTCTGTTTTAAAATATAGAAGCCCAAGTATAGGGGCGCATTTAAAATATTTTTATATAATTATAATAAAACTCTATACTTCTTTTTATAAATCACACCTCACCTTCACATCGCGAAAACTTATACGAATTTTTACGAAATCTGAAATTTATTTTTGGCAATATACTTCTATCCAATGCTCCCTCTTGAAAAATTCAGGAGAGCAAGCTAAAATAAAAATATAGTTGATGAGGTAAATGGTTAGTGTAAGAATATATATTAAATATTCTGAACTCATAATTATGATATAACAATTAATACATACTGTAATATATAATGTTAAATAAGATATAAAAATGAGATAGAAGATCAATAACTATATTTTATTATTATTTACGGTTGTGAAAGTCTTATCCAACTTGGGTCGTTGTCATCTTGAAGATGAATACCTAACGTGATAAATTGCATTTGAATAATGGAGTCACTCCAATTGATTTAGGAGTGTAGAAATTAGCAACAATTATACAAATAATAATGAAATAACATCACAATCAAATAGAAGGTGACTCATGCATCCTTCACTATTCTCTTTTGACTTTCTGTGGATGAGAATACTGTTATATATATGACCTGGATCTTCTTCTCTCATTAATCCTTACTGATTTTATTGATATGATTGATGATAACCTGTTAACTCCAAATAATTTATAGTACTCCCTCTGTTTTAAAATAGATGATTATTTAGATAAAAAATTATTTTATTAAGATATAGTGAAAAACTACATTGAGATTGTAAAAAGCTACATTCGAAATGTAAAAAGCTACATTGAGATTTTTAAAAGGTATATTAAAATCTAAACAATCAATTATTTGTTATACTTGAGTGGGTTAATGTATAACTACGCTTGGTTGAAATATTAATCATAGTTAAAAAAACTATAGTTAAAGAAACCATGATTAAATTTCTAATCATGTAATAATGAATAAATAATATATTGATTTTCATTCCTATATAAAGCCTCCCTTTCCTATTTGTAACCACACCAAAAAAATCATCTTGAAATTAATAGAAGAGTTTAAGTATTCGTTTATTGTTTTTATTATATTTTCTCTTAATTGTCTTGATCTCTCCATTAGATATATAAGATAGAAGATATATTAGTAGTAGGCCGCGGTTAGTTTTATATCTTATTGTAAAAAGTAAATCTTTTAGGCGATAAATGCATTTTGAGATGGAAGGAGTATAACTTTTCGTTTTCTAGTGAAGAGATATCATAATTTGTACTGTACCTCTTAATTAAAAAAATCTTTAAGGGCATGTTTGGATTGAGGGATTTGGGAGGGAGTATTTTAAATTCATACTTCAAATACGGTGTTATTTGGATATTTATGAAATCGAGATTTTAAATCATTCGTTTGTAAGTGTATTTGGCTAACAAAGCCAATTGATTTAAAATCACTCCAAAACACATGTGATTTTAAATCTATCCTTTCTTGCGATATCGTAATTTCGGCCAAATTTCTTGTTTTGGGCCGTTTAGGCCGGGCATATTTTCTAAATCAGTTTAGACCGAGATCGTATTTCGGTCCGTTTGGCCCGTCTGTGTTACCGTGCGTTTGTTCGAGGAATTATGTTCGACTACCCATTATATTTTTGTAAGTTTCAATGCAAGGCCATTACTTTCGCTCCGTTTGACACAGGACCATATTTTCGGTCCCGCTTTGGCCAGAAACATATTTTCTACCCTTTCCACCTCGAATTTTGCTTGATTTCGACCAGAGATTATATTTCGGCCATTCGGCGCGAGGCCCAGTATTTCGGCTCATTTACCCAGAAACATATTTTCAACTCCGTTTCGACCTCGAACCCGTATTTCGGCCCAATTTGACCCGAGAAGATATTTTCATCCGTTTTGACCGGAATCATATTTCACTGATTTCGACTCGGTATATTTTTACCCATTCGATCCGAGACCGTATTTTTACGTCGTTTAGACCCGATATATTATTTTCGGCCCGTATTTATATATTCACCCGGAGCAGCAGGATCATATTTTCATCTGTTTTAACCCGAGACCGTTTCCTCCCGTTTGGCCAGGAAACATATTTTTTACCCGTTGCGACGAATAAATATTTTCGTCCGTTTAAATGCGATGTCATGTTACCAGTATTTTGACCAGGAGGCGTATACTAAATGATTAAGCCCCAGTCATATTTTCCTTTAATTTCAACCCGTGACCATATTGTCGGTCTGTTTCGATCCAGGATCATTTTAATTCGATGCTTGAGAGATTTTGTCAAAACAATTTAAGGTGGACATTTAATAAATGAGATTTAGAAGGCCGAAATTTGTCGAAATGACATCTAGTGTCGAAAATATAATAATTTTGGATCGAAAATGAAGTTTGGAATTAGGAATACGTAAAACATTTAGTCCAAAATTTCAATAAATCAATTACAGGTTAAATTTGTCAAAAATGACGTTTTGGGTGAATTCTATGGAAAATGGCGTAGCATCGAAACTTGTCGAAAATATGTAGTTCAGTCGAAATTTCGAAAATGAAGTTATGGCCAATTTGTCGAAATGGCGTTTCTTCAAAATTTGTAGAAATGAAGTTTTGGTTGAAGTTTGTAATCGTTCGGATGAAATTTGTCAAATTGAGTTTAGGCGAAATTTGTCAAAAATGATGTTTAAATTAGAAATTTTGTCAAAATGAATTTAAGGTCTAAATTTATCGAGCTTTGAAGTTCGGGTCGAGAAAACATCGAAAATGACATTGACAATGATTGATTTTTTAAATCAATCAAAATCCATTATCAATCCATTTATTTCCCAAACAATAGATTTGATTTGAAATTCATGGATTTGAATCCACTTTCTTTAAAATCCACCCTCGAATGAAAATCCACACCTATCCAAGCGGACCTAATAGAAATTGAATAGCGGCTTCAAAATTTTCTTTTAATTGATATTGATTCAATATCTTTAGTTGAAATTGAATGATCCATTGTGTAAGTAGGGAAGGAGTTGTTTTATACTAGCAATAATTTCATTCATTACGTTACCCTTATTGTTTTCTAATAAGCTAGAAGCCATTAAGTAATTGATTTGAATGATCCCTTGTGTGAAGTAGGAAGAAGTTTCTCCTTATTAGACTACATAGTCGATTCATGTCGATCATTCAGAAAAATCTTCACATCTGACATTGATAAAAGAGCTTTGAGGAGCCTGTACAATGGTGGCCGAGCCTAAATTCGTTAAGGCAGCTTGATGCGCACATGGTCGGTCATGATCAACATTGAAAAAATTCCACCGTTGATAATGTGAAGAAGAGCGTGATTTCTGCTTTTAACCGTATGAAATTATTCGTTTATGCATTTCTGGCAGGATCAGTACGTATTACGTTCTTGCTTTTATATTTTATCGAGAGCCAAGGTGATTTTAAATATGAATTAATATTTGTTGGTGTGAGTGTTGTTTGGGTTTTGGATCTAGCTTCATCTTCGCAGGTCTTCACGGAATTCGAATATTATGGCACTATTTATCTTCACTTTAAGTTCCTAGATATTATATATATGTTTTTGTCGAGTTAGTTTGTGAAATATCATCCAGTCGCTATAGGTTTATTTGTAATATGTATAAACTGTTTGTTTTACATAATAAAATTAACTATAAAAAAAGCAATAATTTCATTCATCACAAATGATAGACAAATGAATTATTATAAAAATCTTGAATATAGATATTTCTGCCTAACGTGATAGAATGCATTTGGGTAGTAATTGGACCGCTTCAATCAATTTCAATTTGGCAGCTATACCATAAGAAGAAACTGAACTACCACTCCATTTATTATTTGATGACTTAAGCCATTAGCAACCACTGTACAAATAATGGTCAAGTTACATCGCAATCAAATTAAGATTGAGTGTATCCTTGATTGTTATCTATGGACTTTTGTGGATGAGAATAATGTTATACTCCCTTTCATCGTTTACTTTTTAATTTTGAAATGATAATTTTTTGGTTGTAAACATTTTTTAAGTCAATATATGCTCTTAAATATTTGATTTCGAACATCTTTTTAGGATGAAGGGATTATGAACCTGACCTTTTCTCAATAATCATCGTTGGTTTAATTAATATGATCGATGGAATAGTGATTGAATTTGGATGTAGACTACTTGAAAGCTAGAATCAATTTCAGTTTTGGAAGTTATCATATTTTAACCCCAAATATGAAATTACACCACATATTTGTTTTAGGAGTGTAGTAATGGAAGCGTCATAATATTGTTGTCTGTTTCGGGATGATGAAGTAATATTGTGGCCCTGGTCTTCTTCGTCACTTATTAATCATTATTGGCTTGATTATTATTTCACCATCTCAAAAAAAATCTAGTTGAAAATTTCAATGATTTGCATTTGAAGTTTTCAATTCCAATATGTGTATATTAGTGTACTATAGTATATCAAAGGTTAAAATATATTGAAAGATGATATCTTCAACATATTTTATTATTAATTCGAATAAAAAACTATCTATGTCATTTTGTTAATTTCAATTATTGAAAATCAAATTAAACGATTTTTTTAGGATAGAGAAATAATATTATAGGTTAACATATATAATTGTTGTTCATTTTAAGGGTCTTGCAAAATCACGTGGCAAAGGTTACATTGAATGTCAGTATATCCAGATCTAACTCTAGTGAAGGAATTAGGGAGATGTAGGGTAGTAGTTGCTCCTCCCCTAAAATTTTAATAATTAGTTTTTTATTAGTAAAATATAGGAAATTTTCATTCATTTATTAAAAAAATTGATTGTTTGTCTTTTCCTCCTAAATTATTATATTTTGCTTCATTTGTATTATGCGTAGTATAAATTACATTGTCTCTTATATAAAAAATTTGATTTCGTCACTACCTAATCCTTAATTTGATAAAAGTTCCGAAATGCAAATCGACCTATGAATACGGATTGGATTAATCAATCATCATCACATATTCACATCTAAGCCTACTTGTACGAGTTTACAAATAATAAGCCCTTGTGGCCACGTCCGAATAAAAACCCAAATCCTTAAAAAAAAAGGTGAGCCCTTTGTTATAACAGTGTTAAGTAGGATATCTTAAAATCGAGATGAAATTTATTTTTGTTGTGTTCCATACTTCCGTCAGTTCCGTGCATAGATGGGCGACGTTTTAAAACAGCAAACTTCATTTCTGCGTTAGACGGATGTTCACTTAAGTTAGGATAACATTATTTTCAAACATAAAATTTACTCCTTATAAATTCATTGTTTTAAACTAACATCCAAAAAAGGATGTTCGCTTAAAACAATTAAATGTTGAACCCATCCTATGTTCTACTATCCATTTAAACAAAAGGTTATCGCCTGACTATGTTAGGATATTGGCTAAGTGGGTTGTTCGAGCCCGATTTTTGAAGGAGTCGGCACTCGGCAGGGTCATTTGAGCCCACCCCAATCGCTCCGCCATCAAATAAGGGTCATATCGGATTACGATATTGGTGAAGTGGGTCGTTCGAGCTCCATCAGTGAAGGAAGATGTGTTAAAGGAATCGACATGCCCTGGCCTCCATTACGGAATGAACCTGATTTTCCTTCCCGAGTCTCGACGTACCTACGTTGCTAACTGGCCCCGCCTACCACTATGAGTTAATATCCGAGCCTCTGCCTCATGCGCCCAAACACTGCGACTATTACACACCTGCACCTGCTTAACCCGGGGCTTTACGTAAATCAATTGCTTCCAAGCTATTAAAAAGTGCACTGCTTATAACTAAAAAATACAAACCATTGATCATTTCATGTATTAGTTGAATGCTATAAGACAGTTCAAAAATTAATATGCTTTTTTCTCGCAAGCCTTCCATACTGGCTACAAGTCGATGCTATATAATGACACATCCATTATGCTCACTTTCCTCATGATGAATGGAACTTATAGATCACTAGGTTAGTTAACTTCTGCCAAATTTAATGTCACCCCATCCGTTAAGTAAACCTTCCAAGTTCCCCCTTCCGCCATTTCGATTTCACATCTAAAAAGTTCAAGCCATCGAGAAGCACTTAAGACCTCTTCTAGAAAGATATTAAGCATGTCTCGAACATACTTTCGAGGTAGTTCGATCCTTTCACTAGTTGGTTCGCTAATAATCTTGAAAAATCTCTTAAAAGGTACTCCGACCGGAATTTGTTCTCGAGACATATCGAACAAGATATTGTAAAATGAATGTATTTACATTGCTAAGATTATGATTTGAAAGTCAGGAGTTTTTTGACTCAAGTATCGACTCTATTATTATCCCTACTTATGTGAGCATCTAAATTAAGTGAAGCGGCTTTTGTGTAATAAACCAGACTCGTTAGTTACACCTGTGAGTCTACAGTTAATAAATAACCTGCTATATTCCAACATTGACATTAGAACGCTATGTTTTGGGAACGTAGTGTGCCCGTGATTTATCTTCACCGGCACCTGCACAATGCCACTAGTTTTTAACCGTTGATACTCAACGTTATTACGTGGGATAAACATGCCCTTGCATGATCTACCGGGGTCAGTTTAATTTCCAACAACTACTTTTTTAATTGTTGATACTCCAACGCTTTATTATTATAGCCAAACGTGCCAAATTTATGCAAATGGGGCACCGTTAGTCCCCTGGAAGAATTTTATGGGCACCCAAAGGGAATTTATAAATGTGGGAACCACTCTTTCTTTCTTCACAATTCCTAAGCATTCTTAATCACTATCAAAGCAATCATAATCATTGTTAATCACTTATTTCATTTGTTTCACTCTGCTTATTTCAATTCCTCATTGCCCAATCAAGCTATGACTCAATCTAATCGATCTATGTTACAATCTTGTCTCATTGAGCTGTATTCTATTCATATCTTCTTATTTGCTATATTTTATTGTTTTAAATTTTGTAATTATTCCCTAAATCCAACAAAATGCTACTTAGTAATTCAAATGATTTTGCTTCAATTTAGAAGATGATCATCGCATTTGGTGAACTATTACTCCCTTATTAATTCCTCAATCTAGTAAGAATAATACTTGATGGTAAAAAAGAAAACTTCTTCATTGGGTTCTAAGAACACTTGAGGCCGATTGTGTAAACCAAACGGAAACTTGTTCAACTTGTAGGAAAATTTTATCATGAAAATCTGGCAGGGCAAGGAATCTATTCGGGTGTACACTTACTTAGTCATAAACAAGTATGAAATGCTCTGGTGCTAACAATTAACAATCAAACCGGTTAATTTTTTTTTCAATGACACGCTATAGATTGTAGACTATGTAAATTTGTAATTATAGTAATTGCTTATTATTGATTCAAAAAGGTCGCTAACCCCGAAAGCAACGTATCCCCTTCTACTACAGAATGATGCCTCAATTTTTTTAAAATGAAAAAGTATTCTAAGTGCAATTGATTTCTACTTTTAAGGCTGAAGTTGCTTTTGACTAACGATATCGTGTATTCTATGATTTTGATATAACGTGTATTACATGTCATCGGTCATATAGATTGGCAATTACAAAGAAGAATTATTTATTTTGGATCGCTTAAGCAACATAACAACATTCAAATTTCGGCTAGTATCAAGGTAATGTCTAACTAATATAAGTGTTTGAATAAATTGCTTTCATTTCATTTGATAACGATCGGCTAACAACGTCAAGCATTGACACACTTGGGGATGGAATGTAAACTGATTATACGAACTTTTCATGTTAGATTATGTCATGTACTTCCAATCATAATGATGGTATTAGTGTTGTTCGGGATGAGTTTATTGAACATATTCGAAGAGTCGTTCATTTGATTGTCACGGGAGGGGTAAAAAATATTTATATAAAGAAATAGTTCAAGATGGAATGAAAAAGTATAAAAAATTACTCCTGATATTAACCTGTATGGAATTCTACTTATAACCTCCTAGTATCAGATATATTTATAAAGAAATTTCTAAATTTTATTTTTATATCTCACCTTAACAATCAATATTATGCCCGCTACAATATGAAATTGGAAATACTTATTATGAATTGCCTAAGTTTCTAGAAACGCTTAAGGATTATGCTAAACACTTTCTACTCTAATAATTTCTAATATCCATCTAGCTTCCTAAATCAGAGTTAATTTTACCATGCATATGGATATTGTATAGAAAGTTTTATGTTGTAAATGATAGGTCTTAATATGGAAGAGAAGATTTTAAAGTATTTTCATCCTCTACCTCATGCATATGCCATTCGTGCAATTTTAGATCCTTACACTAAACTTAATTTTTTTTTAAAGAATTGTTGATTTATTTTATGAAACTTGGGAACTACATAAATTTATGTAATTTGCAAAATTATGATTCGAATTAGTACAAGTATGATATCAAACTTACTTATTTCTTCATGTATAATACAAGTTTAGAGCTAAACACTTTCAAGTCTCCTTTAGCTCTAATCTTACATCTAATAGTACTTCAAGTCTTTTTCCTGACGGAGTCTGGAATAGGGAGTCAACACAATCACTTTAGAAATGTATTGTAACAAGAAAAGCGTAATTCCTTCCCTACCACCTACATTTGAATGAATTAACCTTGCTGATTAAAATGGATTTTGATATGTCTATGTGAACATAAAAATCCTTTGATCTATTACAACGGTGGTCTATCAATAACACATCTTTCGCTTTCTCCAAAATGGCAATGTAGATATTAGCCACCTACAATTGCTAAAGGAATGGGCATTTGCCAGGGCTGCTTCAATACTCAACGACGCCCAAGACTAACAAGCTCTGGAATTGAAGTTTGTGTCAGAATCATGATCGACGGCCGAGCATCGGATGCAAGACAAAGATCCATACATCAGGCAACCAAAAAGATGCCTGATGAACTAAAGGACATCGCCATATCAAGTCAAGAGAACTTAGAAGATTACAAAGACAACGGCTAAGATTTGGATTCGGAGGATGAATTAGATTTTGATGATTTGTATAGTTTGATTTATGTAAAAAACATGTAAAAACTCCTGGCCCGCATGTGTATAAACCGTGAACGGTGTAATCATAAAAAAAAAACTTTTTGGTTAATACTCAGAAGATTTCTCTTAAACATTTATTCTTGCAATATGCGAATCGAATGTTAATTCCGCCTAACTAAATCAAATATCGTTAGTAATAAACGGTAACTGCACCTAAGTCAAGTAACTGCTTATTCAAATTTACATTTAAGTGGTAGCACGGGACAATCCTCCTTATGGCTGCCTATGGAGGGTACCGCTCAATAAGCTAGTTACAAAAAAGTCAGAAGTAAAAAATTTTAAGATTAACTTTGAACACTATAACTCAAGTTGTACAATGAAGGTGAGACCCTCAATATGGTAAAAGAACGCTCTCTTCAAGTAGCTTTTATATAATAATACTTGTAGCTTAAATAGTTATAGTATCTGAAATATGATGCAATTTAAAGTATAACAAAATACGCAAGTAAAAGACAAAAAGCATAAATCTAAATTCCAATTTAAAATCCAATTGATTTATAAGTTTATTCATGGAGACTACATGCTATATAAGGATTGAAACTTAAGAAAGTTTTAATTTTTTATACCTAAACATACTAAGTCAAAGCGACGCTAAATAATCATCAAAGAATATACTAGAGTTCATAAAAAGCATAAAATAAATGCTTAAGGAATCAAAGTCATTATCTTTATGCAAAATCTCAAGTTTATCTTCAAAAAGGTGTAAACTTTATACCTCTACCCAACTAAAAAAGCTTGAAAATCATAAAACAAAATAGCATTAATGTTGATATATAATCACATGAAAGAAAATAAAGGGAGTAAGCTCCCACCCACCTGTACTGATCTGCCGGGGGGGGGAAGTTACTTAATTCTTTCTTTCTTCCCTTATGCTTACATAATTATACTACCACTCTAAAGTTCACCATCTCTATCTCATGATGTTTGAGCCCTTACGCTGTAGCAAGCATCTAAATAAAGTTAACTAGCCTAATGATAAAGTTTTAATTAAAATTTGCATACAAGTGTGGACACAAGCTTCACATGAAAATATACATCCCGAATATTTGACGATTAAATAAAATGGACCCAAAATTGGTATGAAAATTCTACAAAATTAAGATACTTGATTCTAAAATCCACATGATTAATGTTAATTATCTTAAATATCCAAATATGCACAAATCCATGTTGAAAATTATAAATAGGATTCATGAAATCAAAGGGATTCTGGATCAATATAAACAAATTCAGTACCACATTCTAAAAAATTTAATTCCTCTAATAAATCGACTAGAATTGCCCTCATACGTAATAAATTCACACAATACTAAACCCATTAAATTAATTTACAATCCTCTACCGATCAGAATTAAAACGGTCTTAACATGTAATAAACTAAGTTAGTTTATTAAACTCATAAAATTATTTAATTCCTTTAATAAATGGAGACTAAACCAGTCTTAACATGTAATAAATCATGTTAAAATTAAACCCCAAATTATTTAATTTCGGGTCTTAAATACGTAATACATCATGTTAACATTATCCGACAATTTAATTCTAATAAATTGAGAATTAAATGGATCCTAATACAATTGGCATTAAATCCTACATACAAGCTTATTAAGTCAAGCCATACCCAAGTGCTTAATTCAAGATCAGAATATACAAAATATGTCAATAAATTCTTGAAATGCTCTCAACATTCCTATAAGTCGAGTCAATTGCAGGCCGCGATCAAAGCGTATTTACAAGAAGTCCCTATAAATAGGTTATCATCTTTCAAATGACATGGATACACCCAGGACCGCAGCTTACCTTAATAAACACTCTAGCACGCATTTAAACTCTCGACTAGCCGAACCAACCCATACAAGTCAAGTTTCATGTTGGAAAAATGGACATTATTGTGCTCTAACCAAAACACCCACACGTATGCAACTGTTCTAGGGGCACTAGACAAAGTGGAAAATATATTAAAAAATAATTAAAATGATTGGGGACAAAGCGACAACACTAAATCGAGCCACCAAAAGTGACGCGCTGTGGTTCTTGATCGAACCCTAAATTTAATGTAAAAACCCCGCATCTAATGAATTTCTGGAAAATAGCCCCCTAATTAAATGTCATTAAATCGAGGGTTTGGCGCTAAAATCCCCAATTTTATTGATAAATCGGCCCTAGCTAAAATTAAAGCTTTAGTTCTGCCTCGAAATAAACAATCCAAAGTTTTCGGCTCAAATGGGTGTCTAAAAGCCCCGAGTCAATATGAAAATGCATTTGACGTAACTGGACCTTCCTAGTCAAAATAAAGGCCCATATTAATAATACTAGAAATTAATTCCTAAACTCTCCGCCAGCTCGTGACCTGTCTCAAACGACAAGACGCGATCCACCGAATTAAAACCAACCAATCGCGAGCAAGTATTCAAAGCCTGTGGCTTCCAAATGCCCCCTAAATTTTGAAAACGGGAGAAGATCGATATTCCGAGAAACATTTGAAATACAGTGATCACCCCAAATTTCAAAGCAAACGCTAGGAACCACCAGCGTAACACCCACTTCGTGGCTGTAAACACATCCAAAGAATAAAATAGAGGGCGATGAAATTGGTGACACGCACAAACTCGCAATTTTCAAGTTAAGTAAATCACGAATCGGCTATTTATTTCAGCATGCTCAATATTCCACAAGGTTAAATAGCCCCGATTATTCATAATCTTGGGTAATGTAACACCAAAAAATCTCAAAGTTTATCTATCAAGTTTTATATGTGGAACACATTGAACATTCCACCCCATACTGATTCCGTGTGTGAAATGCCAAGACCCCCCGTCTGGTTGATTAGTATCATCAAATAAAAGCTGGGAAAATCCGCCTTCATACCGATTATCACTACAACAAGGTGTCAGAAGATGTTTCAAGTCAAGACATGCCTTCACACAAATTAAATCAAATCCATGGTGCCAACCACTAAGCCCCCACCCTCATAACAACAAAGCCTTCTAAGCACACAGAAGATGTTGTTAAAATATCATTTCAACTATTAAGACATCTACATACCACAAAGCCTCGGAGTCAAATCCTATCAAAGACAAAGAGTATATCGCTCTTACTAAGTTTCACCAAAGTGGTACAACCTTTACACCGCATTAATTTCTTGGTTGAAATCAATGAAAATTGATTCCTTTATTATGCCCGTCAAGGAGCATCATAGATCAATTCATTTACCAAAGTCATTAAATGCGACACGGAAGACCATTTAAGGATTATGAAATGTATCGCTGATCTTACTTACAATCGTTATAATAATAGTAATCATTGATTATTATTGCCATATTAACCATTATTCTGAGAGCCTGTATGTCACACACATACAATGATATTTGAGCTTATATTTCACAAAGACGAAATTAAACGGCATCAGAATCGAAGATGTATCTCAACATATATTTGTCAAATATATATCGTGAACACCAATTACAATCGGTAAGTTTAATCACTCAAGCACTGAATCATTTAATAATAATTTGATAGTTATTCGACAGCGACTGCTGTGATTTTAATCGACTCATGCTTAATTAAACGGAACAACTCACTAAAGGACTCATTATTTGATTGGGAGCCATAACAAATTTCAATTAAGCTTAATCTAGCTAAACCGATTTTTAATCTAGCTTTCTTAACGCAAAGGAATTAGACACTTAAGATTAGCAGTAGACAGGGTCTTTCACGGAATTAAACCCCTTGGCCTCCTTCCCTCGCAGAAACCTGGCCTCCCCCATTTAAAGTTAGATTTTCTTTCAATTTTTGTCTATACAACTCTCAACAAGTTCATCTCGATTCAATTCCCTCCGTGCGTGCATTTCTGGGAGGACATCTTTTAAGGCTGGGTCAAGCAATGGAGAGCTTATTTGAGAAGTGGTATACAGTTTCGCTCTGAAATAAGTATCATTGCCTCTTCCGTCAAGAATGTAAGAACTTTTTATTCATATATAGCATTTTACGTGTTTAGATTAATATTATTTTGAGGGATCCGGATGCGACTGAAAGAGTTTCATATTTAAAGAAATTCATATTGTATTCTAAATAAGCGTCTTAGAACCTATCTCAAGTTTGATGTATTTCATCTAATTATCTATGTGGTTTCGACGTAGTCATAATTAATTAGATCGATTCATGATTTGTATATTCAATTCATGAATATATAATATGAAAATCAACCCATTTTGTATGTATATCACACTACCGAAATCATCATTTCATCAGGACAATTTTGATAATTTGCTATTTGTTTAATTGTTTATGAACAGAAAGTGGATTAAAACTTCATTAATTTGCGCTTAATTTTAGGTAGAATCATTTTGATTTTCGTAGGGTTAGATTTTCATGATTATTTCATTAATCGATAATTTTGAAAATATTTTACGGTAACTTTTAAATTTTGAATTTTAGAGTTAACATTTGTGTTAATTATTTGATTTATGTTTATAATTATTGTAATAATTATCATTAATCTATGTGTGAATATATGTAAATTGAAAATTTACATTAATTTATAATTAAAATGAATAATTAATTATTCAATTACAGCGAACATTTATTTTTATTTTATTTACTGATATATGATATTATGTACTTTTTTAATTTTTGCTATATATATTGTTACGGAACGGAACTGGAGGTTTATAGATGACCCATCGTTTATTTCAATCACAGACTGTGATTGGCTTTAAAACGAATTGAAATACATTATTTTATTTAATTTTGTTTCTCCACAAAGCCTCTTACCTTGTGTTTGATAGTGTACTAATCAGAATTCAAGACTTAAACTTAGTGGAGATTCCGTATTTAAAACAAGAAACGTATTAAAGCAATGTTAGTTTTCAAGTTTTTGAAAATATAATAAGGGTCATCATCATACGCCTCGAGAATAATAAGATACTTTTATTTTATTATTTCTTTCATGTTGTATTATATGCTTGATTATAAAAGGCACTGCATGGTAAAATAAAAGCAAAGTAATAATAATCATTTATTTAAAATTTAAGAATGATCGCTCAATTTTGTGTTGTAAAATTATTGCACTATCAAGCACACTTTAATGGGCAAAGTTGCACCTTATATTAAATTGATCATAGTTGATTTCCACTAATATAGCTTAGATTTATCACTAAATTATTTGGTTTAATCGGGTATGTTTAACCGTTTGTTCGATATTACAAAGTCGGTTAGCATTTTGAATAGTACGTGCTAATGACACAAAGAGTTATGTAGTTTTACATAATTGTCGATAACCATTATTATAATCGATCAAAATACGTAGCTGTTCGCTTGAATTTGAGTATAACAGTCTCTGATACTAATATATTTCGTCGATTTAGCATTAGTTACTTATTTTACAATTTATTTGTAAGTGCTTAAAGTACGATAGCTTACCCATTCGTTGTTCTTTATTTCTACTTATTCTTTATAGAATCAGAATGGCTACCAATTACTACTACTCACCCTAACTCAGCTCCAAACTAATGATGTGTGAAAATTTAAGTGATATAATGAAAGATAAATATTAAATTCAGATCTGTGGATCTAAAGTGCTACTACATTATTAAACAAATTCACATACTACAATATACGGTCAGAAGATTTCATAATGCAAATGAAAGAATTCCACCAAAATCCACGCTGTGAATTTGACTCCTTTCATCTCCTCATTTAATATCAATCAGAGGACATTCTAGTCGGTCCACACCATAGAAAGTCAATCAAGAACCGATGCATGCCAGAAATGCTGAACAAAACTAAGAATCCTAAGAAAATTTTGGAGACAATTCGCCAAAAGTGGGCGTACATTTAAAGTTTTTTTGATGAAAATTTTATTCTCTTATATTTCATACGAAACTCTAAAGTTTGGCTATATGCGCTACGTTAAACAAACCCGATAACCTAAGTATTAGTTTCATCTATTAGTCTGCTAAGACACTAAAATTTAGTTGCTAATGAAGAACTATTAATTAATAATTAAATAAGAGTCATCAATAATCTTTCGCTATTTGATAAATACTTGTAAAATTATTCTAACCAATTAAATAAACTATTTAATTGATTCCATTTTGTTCAATCGAGTATTCTTACATAAATGAATCCCTCAGAATTTGAGAAATACATTTCACTCATAAGGCCTTTTAATTTTCATACATGAAATATAACTCAATCTATCAGATGCTACAGACCTTAGCTCAAATAATAGTAAGTTGTACAACAATAATAATCAATTAATTACTATTATTATAACGATTAACAGTAAGATCTCTAACACCATATAACCCCTTAAATTATCAAGTAAGGACCCACACTCAGAATATACAATTATGTTTTGAACATGTCTGATAATCTACATTTAACCCAACTCAGATACGAATCGATACACAACCGCAACGGCACAATAGTGCGGACCCACCTCATTGATTTCCAACACTCCCACTTGCCCCTCGACGATTACTTACAATTCCTTTATCGCCACATCTCTAGTCGCAGTTAACCATGTGCAAGCTGGCCGCGAACACCTACAACTTTCTTTTACTCGAGTATGAATCATTATTTATGGCGCCCCATAAACCAAATCTCCGCACTAACCGCGAGTCTTGCATCTTCTTGTATATCAAGGACGGATAAATCCTCCCAATATATCAACATCTATCGTTATATTTCATCACATGACCAAATATATGCCATTATAATCCCCGCTAAGGCAGACAGCTGTCATGGGCCAAAGTACGAGCTCATATAACACAGAGAAGTTATATATCGTAGTCTAATAATTGCCGAACCTAAAATTTATTTAAACAAATATCATAGACAATTTATATACATATCTTCTATGAATTGTCAATAGCTACCTCCCAATACTGTGATCAAAATTTACCTGTGATTGATCTAGTCCTCAGAGTTAACGTGATCAATCTCGATCACTAATCAAAACACCACAGCAGTCATACAATGCCTACGCCTAACCACGATCAATTGGCAATTTCGCTATCCTATATGTTTCTAGGCTTCAAGAAAGTACATCAACAATCATGTCAGCCTCTCTAGAAAGATGACTAATCCCAGTGATTTAACTTTTTCACTCATCGAGGATACAATACATGTATATATTATATGTAAATTTAAACATAGTAGACGCTAGTGAAACAAATATAGTAGAATATAAGAAGCACATTATTCAAATATTTGTTCACATAACGGGCCGCATACACTGACCCACTTAACCTAAGAGCATCCGCGACATCCGCCTAAGCACCTATGTTCGCCGACGCTTCATCATGCTTTGGCCTGATTTAGTGGTTCAGAAAAGCGGCTGGGCCAGACATTCTATCGCTTACTTTACATATCGTTCTTTTTGATATCACCTCTACAAGATATCTCCCACTGAAAGTATACTTTCTCCGTACGCCATTGATCTGCGGATGCCTGTCTTTTTAGTTTGAGCCTATCTTCCAAGATTGCCAGCAACTCAACCGGTCCCCTCAACGCTAGGTACTACACCAAGCTTAGTCACTTAATTTCTTAATCCAACATGCTCTTTAATGCTTCAGACGCCAAGGATGCACTCAGATTCGCGGGTAATCGGCAAGATTCCGCTGAACCTCCAAGATACCGCTCCACCGCTGAGACAAAATAATGCACTGCACTAGGAACCATAGTCTCTCCTAGTCCTAAAATCGGCATCTGTACCCGCGAAGATTTATCTCATCATTCCACCATATACCAAAGAAAAATCTTTAGTTCTTCTCGCTACTTCAAGATTTGACTTCACCGCAATCCAATAGTTCTCACCGATTAGCTTGGTATCTAATGCTATAATTTTACGATAAAGCATACACACTGCCTGGGCCAGAGCAATAATGCTACGATGGATCCTATAAATGGGGTCAGTAGCGTACATCTTCATTTGTTCATCTCAAGACAAGCGACCGTCACAGCTTGAATCTATGTCTCACCGGGAGATTTTCAATTTTCTTGAATTAATTATGGTGAACTCTTTCGCAGCATCTTTTTTGGCTCACATGTATCCTAACAAAGTCCAATCAACCTTCGCCCGATCTGACGGATCTTTATTCCAAGTATATCAAGGCTTCTAAGTCCTTCATCGGTAAGCATTTACACAAATGAACTCGACTGAAGTTCAAGAACTCTAATGCTATTTCCAATGATAAGTATGTCACTTCCTACATGACTCGCGAATGATAATGTGAATCCCCACTTGCCTTCAGATACACAAAGCATTCTTCTTCTTCGACAAATCATAATCTTTAATCGATTCATCAAAACGTAGATTCCAACTACGCGACGCCGCTAAGACCATAAACGGACCTTTGCAACTTGCGATACCTTCTGTCTCTTTAGATATGTAAAGCCCGGAGGTCGTACTCATGTACACATCTTTCCTCTAAATTTCCATTCAGAAAATTTACATCCATTCGCTATTTCATAGTCACAACGCAGAATGCTAAGATTACTGATGGATGCAAGATGTATCAAGTAGTAAGTTTCATATACCCACCCGTGAACTCGTTTGAAAGCTGCTACAAGTCTAGCTGAAAACATCAACGCTCGCCTTTATCATGTTTCTTCTTAATTACCCATTTACATTCAATGTATGGTACCCCATTCGTAAATTCAACAAGTGACCAAACCTCATTTCGTGCATAATCCATCTTAGGAGATCAGTATATTATTTCCATTTGTCACATCTCATATTCATTGCTTCTTTGTAAGAAGTGGGCTCACTTTCAATGATTTAAAGTTCTACCATACCAACGCCTCGTTCGCGCTTATCCCCGCTGACTCCTGGGCGGTTGCCTTCCACGCTTACGCGATCAAGAATTTGGCCTCGTGAAAGAAGCGTACCAATTCTTGTGGTGTGTCGATGCACCGTATTGATTCATCGACATTGACTTTATCACTGAGCTTCATCAAGATGAACACTTTACTTAAATTCTTCCTGACAAATATTAATTTTCAAGTGAATACCCCTGCTTTTAGCAACGAAGATTTTATTCCTCTACTGCAGAAGAGTAACCAACTCTGCCTTGATATCCTATGAACTCTTTATCGATTTGGGCGCAAGTTTATCTTTTGTTAATCTCTTAACGTAAGCTTCACAGCCCCAACACAGAAACCTAACTTTGGGAATTCCCAAACTACGCCTACGGGAATTTTCTTCCGACGTGTATGACATCTCGCTTAAGGTAAGTGCCGCCACATAAAGGTATATCCTCATAAATTAACTGTAGATCGAGAAGACATAGATCAACCATGTCGCAAGGGTTCGGATGTTCCCCTACACGCCAAGCAAGTGCTCCTCGCTGGCCAAGCGAATAGAAAACAATACCACACTCTACATTTAAAGATTAACTCGACTCAAATATTCTCCACCTCTATCAAAGACCGGAGAATCTTTGTCTTGTTCAATTGGTTTTGTACTTCATTTGGAATACCCCTTGAATTTCAAAGTGACTCGTGGTTTCAATCGTATACACAAAACCGTATCTACCAGAATCACGTGAAATGAAATAAGTAGTTATAACCTCCTCTTGCAGTATAACATTGCCCACATATCGCGTATTTTATCCCCAATAAATCACTTGCCCTTTCATCTAAGCTTGAAAAGGCATTTTGTCATTTTGCCCAAAAGCAAGCACTCCACACTTATCTTAGACATTCATAATCGAACCTTTAAGTATTCCTGCACCAAGCTGGAGTTTTTCGTTGTCTCCCGCACGCGACCTATTCCGCAACGCCACATGTATGTTTGGTTTTAAGTCGTTAGGCTTATTCGCTTTTTAAGTTTATGTTATATGACTCATTAATCATGTCTAAACGATGTAATTATTTTCAAGTGGAGTGCGTACCAAATACTACCCCATACCAAGCATCCTAAATTATCTAGATCTATCAAAATGAAACCATCATTATTCAAAATGAATAGAAATAATATTCCCGCAAATTGCAGTGTACATAGTAAACCGGAGATAAGTTCAAACAAGGTCTGGCAAATTTAAACTAACGGATCCTACTGCAAAGAGCCGCAACCTTTCATGCTCTTTCCCCACACGCACCCATTTCCCTCTTTCAGTCTTCTACTGACTTGAAGTCTCAGACACGACAAATACGAGAATCCACAACCGTGTCTAAAGACCCACGAAGTAGAATTAGTTAAATAAACTTCAATAATGATACATACCAGAAATGGAATGGGTCGAGACCATTCTTCCTATCATTTCAGGAACTCCTCGGCAGTCAACTTCCAAATGACCTGCTTCCGCACAACGACACTCCCACATCCTCCTAGCTCCTCCCTTTCCAAAGAACCTTGATTATAGAACCCTTGGTTTCGCTGCAAACTTCTTCTTCTTCTTGACTTCTTCTGTTTCGACCACCAAAATGTATGAGTAGAAGTTTTGGGCCTACCTACAGTTCTGCCTCACAAAGATTCATGATCATCATCTTACGCAGCTCGCTTTAGATAACTCAAACTTCAGGCATATCAGTTCATATAACAAACCTAGAGAATTTGTTTGGAAGAGACTTCGTGATGCATCCACACAGCTCTTGAGAGACACTGTGCCTGGGCGCACAGTCTGATCGACTGCCCAATCATTTTAACGATATTTAGGTTTCATGTCCGTCTGCTCTCTGGGCCATTGCCCACGGTAGATGACAAGAAGTCATATCTCTCGCTTAGCCTTTCTAATACCTCAAGTTTCTAGATATAGTCATATGCTTCCAATTTTTCATATTGAATTTGGAATGGTTGTTCCATATTGGCAAAGCATTGCGACATCGACATCCACAACATCGTGACTTGTACTTTTGTGGGATCCTTTTCCGATTGCACTATCATTAGGTTTCAGAACCTTATTTGCTCAAAGACGTATTCACCTCTCGCTAAGAACGATTCTCAAGTTTCGAGACCACTGGCCAAAATTGAAGAGTTCAATTTGCACTTTCAAGGCCGAAATAAGTCGAAGCTTCCTGTGAAAGTAGCAATAATGGTAACATATTAATTCTACAAGAATAGTGAAATAAAAATAATTTAACTCGAAACTACTGCTAAACACTTACAAATAAATTATAAAGTAAATACTAATACTAAATCTCAATGAAATATATTAGTATCAAGAATTCCATTATACTTAACCAAACCAAACACTGCATACATTTTGAATTTAGTATAATAGTAGGTCAGTAACCACCATGTAAACTACATAACCTTGTGTGTCGTTAGCATACCATTCAAGATACCAGCCTCAGATTCCTCCGGTCAAACCGAAGCAAGTGAGATAAATTCACCTAAACAAAATTACTGAACGATCATCCGAAGCCCACAACGTTAAAGCTAAATCACTCAACACGATCCATTGTCATATCAAAGTGCAAACTGTAACACCTCATCGTCAGCCATTGGCCCGTATAATGCAACCGATTTCACAACTTTAAAATTGGCCTGACACGCCGCTTAAATTTTAATTGGCGAGATTCTTATTACTTTTGCTTTTTATTTTACCACAAATAGAAGACATAATCAAATAACACATGCAACATGAAAAATAAAATGCGAATGCACATCCAGGCGTGATGATATTACCCCAGCTCCTATTACATTTTCAAACTTGAAACCAATATTATCTACTTCCCCATACAATTTCGTCTTCCGCTTTCCTAATTCCACTCAAGCTCCGCCTTTGAATTACAATTCAAATACACTAATCCCAACTTCTAGACAACACATGCAATCTCAAGGGGAGAAACAAGAAAATTAAATAAAATAAAATAATACGACTCAACAGTCATATATAACAATACGGGTACTAGACCGGAAAACATGTTCATATCAATACACCTCCATCTCTATATTCCATAACAATATATATACGGGCAAAAATATTGCAAAACAAATAAATGCACTTAATGTCACATATATTAAATGAATGAAATATCTAGGTTCATAATTGACTAATTAATTACCCATTATATTTTGATAATTACTCCTCTCTCTCTCCAATAATTAATGTAAATTTTGAATCGAAATATATTCACATACGACACGATAATTTGGCTACAATAATTACCAACCTCTAAATTATAAATAATTACTACAAGTAATTAACCCAAAATTTAAAATTTAAAAGTTAATTTATGAAATATTTTTAAAAAATTATCACTAATGAAAATAATTTTCAGTGGAAATATAAATCAAATTTAATGCCATTCAAGATATATATTCAATCATCTTAATGACAAAATTTATGATTTAACATTTAAAACCTAAATTAATTACCAATAACGAA
Source organism: Lithospermum erythrorhizon (assembly GCA_019722365.1). NCBI lineage: Eukaryota > Viridiplantae > Streptophyta > Magnoliopsida > Boraginales > Boraginaceae > Lithospermum > Lithospermum erythrorhizon. Next base: position 105,879 of record JADFUC010001311.1, read on the forward strand.
ACAAAAAATAATTACATAAAATACATTTGTGGTTTTCTAAAACGGACGACCTAACTTAAACGACCAAACCGGCCTCCGCCACCCATGACGACACGCCGCACCGGACGCGCCTCGGTGCCATTCACAAAGCTCTAAACCGACATTTTGCAATTCATTTCAAAGTGGAATTTTATCAAATTCCTGGCTTTTCTTCAACATCAATGTATTATCATTATCAACACGCCCAAGTTGGAATTTTATCAAAAACACTTTCGCTTTTTATTAAAAACCCAAAACAATCCGTAAATTCAACGAATTTTTGAGTACTTAGAAAATTCAAACATTCGAAAAACTCGCTACGAACCACAGTGGTCAAGAACACATGCATTTAATTTCGTAATTTTATAAAATTTCTAAACTCACCGTAAAATCGAAATGATTCTACCTCAAATTAAAAACGAAATTAATCAATTTTTAATCCCTTTCATTCATGAAACAATTAAATAAACTTCCAAATCATCAAAACTGGACATGAAGCTCGATGCCCACCCATGCCAAACATATATATAAATGGGTTGATTTTTTTTTTCATATTATATATATTCAATAATCAATATATAACCTCATGAAATAATCAAAATTAACTAACAACTATGTCAACAATACAATCAAACTAGATAAAATTCATTAAACTCTTAGTACTGAAATAATTCTGTTAATCTAAGAGATGAATTTAATCACGACGTAACACCAATTCATACATCCCGGATTCTCAAAATAATGTAAATTAATCTAAACATAAATACAAATGTGCCTATCACGAATTTTACATCAAGAACGCAGTCGACTGAACCCAAATCCCCACGGTTCCTCGCTAAAGCCCCTTCTACATCCTCCAACGCTTGTTCACTGAAAGACGTCTCTGACAGATACACCAAGAGGGAAACCCAACCTAACTCGACTACAGAGTTGAGGATGAAACAGAATCGGGAAGAGAAAAATTCTTCCACCTCCAAGTGGAGGGGCGGCACACTTAGAGCTGAGGTTTTTTATGATTCTAATATCGTTTAAAAACCCAACCTCTTAAATACCAAGTCTCCAAATCTCCTCGTTAACTCAACTTAATTGTAATCAAGTATGAAGTCTCTAATTAAATAATGAAAGCATTAAAATAGTCATGTTTCATTTTAATTAATCCTAACATGTCAATTAAAATACTAACGAATACTCATCGCACAACTTATCGTTCATCGATCTCAATTGCTTAATTGATTAAACTCGCAGTTTAACCACCGATGCTCATCAAATATATATATTTGACAAATATATAAATATCAGAAATACATTTCTCAAAGATAATGTCTCGCTTAATTTCATTCACGAAATAATATTCGAATATCATTGTAATGCTAGCTGAATCTTCTGCGCCGATAATAGTAGAAGTTTTATAATACACAATCAATTAATTACTACATATAACGATTAATTTAGTAAAGATCTAAGAATCTCCTCATATAACCCTTAAATTATCATAGAATCTAATACTAAGAATATACCATTACTAAGTGAACACTAAGTTCGAGTAATCACATTTAACCAACCCTAGAACGAATCGATACACAATCATTTAACAAAAGACAATAGTGGAATCAATTTCATCGATTTCCAACATTATCACTTAGTAAAATTCATACTAGACTTAGCACACTGGGTTACTGGATGTTAGTCTACTCAGAACGCTTAGTAAATCGTTCGTTAAAATCGGCTCAACCGTTAATGACATCTCGCAAAATGGCTCGTAAATCGCTTGAAATCAAGCTCGCTAATCGTCAGAAACCGGTTAATAATATACCAATAAACAGATCCCAAGACATACTTTGGGGTCACAGTAACCCCAAACTCAAATGACCTTAATTGCCACTCTTTAAAGGTCTGTTAGAGAGTTTTCTCTCTCCGTCAGCCTAGAGAGTCAGAGAGTATGCCTCTTTTACTGTTGATAATGCATCAGCAAACCATACAATTAACGTAAGGTTGAAATTAGATCTACAAGTAAGAAAACTAACATCGCAAGGTTGAAATTAGATCTACAGCAAGAAAACTAGTACTAGATGGTCAGTTATTTCATGTGCGATGTTGTGCTCACATCCTAAATTTGTTGGTTCAAGATGGTCTCGATGTCATAAAAAATGTTGTAGACAAAATAAGAAGTGGTGTGAAATATTTATTAAATTTTGAAACTAGATGTAAAGAGTTTGGAAAGATGGTTAACTTATTAGAGCTAGCGTTAAGTATTATAGAAAACAAGATGGAACTCAACATGGTTCATGTTGTCCATGGCTTGTTTCCATAGGACTGTGTGGCCAAGATGTGCGGAGGTTAATGCATCATTTGTTCATTATTTGCCAACTGAAGCTCATTGGGAGAATGTCGTTGACATATCTGACTTCTTGGAAGTACTTGCGGATATCACTGAAATCATTAGTGGTAGTCATTATCCTACTATTAACTTATTTTTATCTGAGCTTTGGGGAGTGAAAAACATATTGGAAAGAAACATTCAATCAGATAAGCCGCATTTGCAAACGATGGCTCAAGAATTGAAGTTGAATTACAACAAATATTGGTCTCAATTTGATATCTTATTATCGATTGGAGCTTTTCTTGATCCAAGTAGTTATGTTGCTAGTATCAAAGTTTCACAGTATATACTCTTTAATTTATAATTTAATTTATATCAACGTCATAAGATTTAAAATTTTGGCCAACTATTTCAGCATCAGCAACCAACTCAGTTTCTAACGCTTAGCAGAATAAATTGCGACAGAAAGACATATTTCAAGAAGAGATTGATCTTTATGAAGAAAACTTTATAGATACGATTGATCGATTTAAAAAACGAATTACTTTGACATCAAGTAGGAAAGATTCACACGCCTAAAAATGCAGGTTTAAAGTGGGCCGAATGCATTGATTATTTTACAAGATGGAAATTTTTTTTATGGAAGTTATTTCTATAAACTTGTTTGTGCCTACACTATTTAAAATCCTCTTATGCGGACCTAGTTCTTCACCAAAACAATAGAGTATTATGCATTGCATTTTTTTGAGGCAAAAGAGCTTTAAGAAGTTTCATTTTTATTGTGCTTTGAATGAATGGCTGCTATAAACTTGACATTGTGCAACTGCTGTTAACTCTCGTTACAATAAATTCCATTTTTAAGTGATTACTACGTAGACATACCAGATTGCAGAATAAATAATGGCGATAGTGCCAGATAAAGTCAAATTTCGACTCATGCATGAGATGTGAGCATTGCGCGTACGTAAGAATGAAAGATTCAGATAAGTATTTATTTGTACTCTCGATCATGTTTTAATCCTTCAATGATGCCTGCTCCCAACCCGGCCCTATCGACAATCGAACCGTATACTGTTGCGTGTTTTACTTAGTACGCCTATTATTTTATTACTTTTGTGCCGAGTCACTTTAGCACAGAATCGAAGGTGACCGATAACCTGTAGTCAAGAGATTTTATCAGACTTTTTCAAATGTTTCAGTTTGTTTATATGCCTTTGACAAGAAAACTAGAAAGTAATATATGCATGTTTCACTGGCTGGTTTCCGCATTTGTAAACTAGTAGAAACTAGTTTGCTTGTATATGGTCTTCTCTCATTTCTCATGAAACTTTTAGGTATAAAATACGGATATGCTCTTAAGTAAGATACACCAGTTTGCTTAAGGAGTATGGTAATATAAGAAACCATATCGGGTTCAAATATTGATAGAACTGTCGGGCATAATTCTGAATTTGGAAAGTGGAAAGCGGAAAAACAAGTAATAGATGAATTCTACAATCACAATGTATATGATAATTCCGTAACCATTTTGGATTATTATATCGGGGAGAGTGTCTTGTGCGCCAAATTTGGATGCAAAGTTGGATGTGTCATAATAGTGGATGGCATTTAGAACCAAAGTATCCCATCCTTAGTTACAAAGTATGTTCTTTCATCTTAAGATAATTGTAGAGTTTTTAGAATCAACTTTTAGTGCGGGGAGGAGGATTATTGATCCGAAGAGAAAGGCCAATGAAAGTTTCACTGCTGATGTTACTGAAGCTATCAAAGAAAGAGTTATATATGGAATCAAGAGGTGTGGAAAGTGAAACAAAGTTTTAAATGTTCATTTATTTTCTTTATCCTACTTTTATTTCTTAATGTTACATATATATGTTTTTGTTTTTGTTCTTTCTAAATATTTTTAAACTTGTGAATTAGCAGCTGGAAGTAGAAGAAGAGAAGCTAGCGTATAATTTCTCAAAATTAACATTGGTATAAGCTCTAATTTCAGGGGTATTTTTGTTTAGTGTGAATTTGTTATACTAAACTTTAACTTTTCACATTTATTTGAAGGGGGAATCTGGAGCTACTTCAAATACTTGACTTATTGATTATGATGTTGATTAAGTCTTCAACCTTGAAGAATTTATTGTCTTTGTTAACTTGATCATCTCTTTTGCTAGAAATAGAATAATATGGTTATGTTTCAAATACTTGAAACTCCTCTTTTGGTAGAAATGATAAGCACTGGAGCAAGCTTTTGTTAGTTGCTTTTTGAATTATGTTATTTGTGAGTGTTTTCACTGTTTTGTAATAGTATGATCCGATTAACGAACCGTATTACGATTTTATTCGAATTACGATTTGCGATCCGATTAACGAATTTGTTTTACTGGATTTAATACGGTTCGATTAAAGAACCGGTTTTATACGATTTTATTTCGAACCGATTATGAATTGAACAACCGATTCGGTTGACTAACGAACCGATTTTCGAATCGATTCGGTTTGCTTAACGATCCGAACCGGTTTGGCCCAAAACCGGCTCGATTCGGTTCGTTAACAACCCTACTTGCAGTAAGTCCATCCAGTTTGACATAAACCGGAGATCAAATCCAAGACTCAAGATCAAGTCCACACAGCCAACACGGAAATATGCTGCTAAGGCTCCCCGACTCGGACCATATCCAAGTCCAGACCAGTCTCACATTCATCAACACTAGGACACATATCCAGCTCATCAGAGAGCACCGATCCAAATCAAATCCAAGTCAAATCAAGCTCAAATCAAGCCAAGTTCATACCAAGCTCTTATCAAGATCAAGTCAACTCAAGCAAGTAAGACATCTTACAAATCCTCAACAAACGGTTAGAGATCCATAGTTTGGACAGTCCATCCTCTTGATAAAACTTGTACACTGAAAAATTTCCCCCTACAATGAGTTTTATTTTATTCCTCCTTAAATAAATAATAAAAATTCTTCTTTCCATTACAAGATTATTGTTTCTTTTGCCAAATATAAATAGTGGACTCTAGTTCAATTGGATCAATAACATGCAACCAATAAATCAATATAATAGAAAATAGTTCTTAACCTCCAACACCTTCTACCTTAATACAATACTTCATCGTTCTTCCTTTCGGAAAGCATCAGATTTGATTTATTGGTAAATAAAATTATAATTTAGTCGAAATGTGTTACATTGATTTGATTTAAGTTATTGTGCCAGTAGTTAATTAAGTACATTGAAATATCTCATCAAATAAGAGTACTATATTAATTTGATTGATTAATTTTGGTAATTGAAAACACATGATACTCTGTAATTTTTTGGGATGAAGATAAATAGATAATATCTTTGTGTAGTCAATTCAATAGTCTAGTAGTTAGTGGACTTGGTCTAATAGCCATTTAGTGAAGGTCCTTACTCATATAGCAATTAGCAAGTAGCATGTGTATGTCATTATTACATTTATATTATTAGTTGAACCATACATACGTTTACTCGTAACGCTGAAGTAATGATCCGCAATGGTGAATTACTCATCTGACATCTCCAGCTCCTATCGTGATGCACCATCTATCATTTTCATATTCTTTCTTTTTTAGTACTACAAAATCTTTAAAATACCTTTTGCATACAAAAGACTATTTTCAAGTCATAACCCGAGAATCTTCTAGAATACTTAGTTTGTTCAATTTTCAAACTATTTTCAATTTTCGATAATTTAGAGATGAAATGTGCACTTTTAATAAGAGCAATAATAATATAGAGGATAGATATAGCTTTATCCTACCTTGATTTGGACCGAATCTCATTTTTATTAAGAAAAAACATATACTGGTAATATTTAGATAATTATAATATTGTCACTATTCTTACTATTCAGAGCGAGGGCATGTGTTTCAGTTTAAAACTAACTAAAAATACGGAGTATATATAGAGAGTAAATATAATCTAATTTATTTTGAAGTACATAATTTATGGATATTCAGAATAAGTTCATATACACTTACGTAAAACATAATCTTTTTTCTACGCATACAAACCACTAGTATAAATTAGGGGTATTAATGCGGATCGGTCGGTTCGGTTCGGTTTATTGCAGCCCAGAATCAGGCACATTCGCTCGGTTCTCTCAAAGAGTTGAAACTGTCGGTTGATTCCTAACGTCAGTTTGATTACATTTCGGTTTTAAGATAATTTTTGAGTCATAGATATTTGAACTTAAAATTAAGTCTTAAGACTAGAAGTAATCATATAATTTCAATGAACTCCTTTTTAAAATTAATTATCTGATCTACGTTAATATTAAATCTGTGATATCACTTTTTTACATATCTTTGTATTACTATATTATTAGTTTAGAAAAATTTATATATATTTTATTAAGATTATCTGCGATAATGAACAAAGGATTAAAAGCTAAGTTCTCCTTCTTAAAATGTACATATAAATAATACGGATCTTGAAAAATATAATAAATGAAAATTGAAATACGCATAAAAGTCCCAGACATCGGTCAGGATTCGGTCTTCGAAACCAAACTTAAATTAGTTCGGTTCTCTCCGACATCGAACCTAAATCGGTTCGGTTCCCAATCGGTTCCAAAAATTTAAGTTATTTTCGGTTCGGTTCGGATTGATTTCAAATTTTGTGCATACTCCAAATATAAATAGATTTACGGACCATATCAAGTGGATTAGACATGCAAATCAACATACTAACTATGACAGTCATGATAAAAATTGATGTGTTTGACTATAGAATAAACTGACAATATATATGAGATAGAGTAACAAGCTATAAGGATATTTTTTATTCACTCGAAAAAAACATAATCTATCAATGTGAATGAATTTCTTCACTCTTGCTTATTGCAAAGGATAAGATGACTAGTGATGTTACGGTCAGGTTAGATCGGACATATCAACGGGATGTCGAGCGGACAGCCTATAAGTTTAGATGGTAACCATATCGTGATTTGTGAAGGCGCAGTAGCATCGAGAGGTCTCGATGGGGTCTTGATGGCGCTAAAAGACACGTCTCTGTAAATACCTGTTCGAGACCTAGGGGGTCTTGATGACCTGCGCGCTGAGGCGATTTTTGAACTTGTTTTCCTATTCGGTTTAGGTTTTAGACCTAGAGTTTCTGTAGTCCATATATATGAGTGTTAGGAGTCTACATGTGGAGTGTGTAGAAAAACACGCCATACAATAATTGGTTGAAATCAACCTTGTAGGTTAGAATAGGGAGAATTTATTCTTATTCTTAAAATTGTGAGAGTTTATTATAATTCTTGGTGAGGTTGTGAAAAGAGTCATGAGAGAGATTCGAGAGAAGCGTATATAGAGAAGAGACTTATTGCTGGGTTTATGTGAGAAAAAATTAAAATTTGAGAGGTCGTTGAGTAGGGTTCTTGAGTCCACTAACAATCTTCATGATATTATTAATGAATCTGCAGTAGGCTGGATGTACCTTTCATATTGAGGGGGAACCAGGATAAAATCCTTGTGTGATTTAATTTATGTATTATTTTCTTTTCTGTTTGTCATATCTGAATTAGTGTTGTATCATACGGTTAATTTTGTTGTTGTGCATCTGGGCCGGGGTCTAAGTTATTATTGTCAATTATGGGGTTTGTAACATTATAGGATTCCCTAAATATTGGTATCAAAGCTTGGTTGTAAGCTTGGTGGATCTTGAATACCTAGGAATTGGTATCCCGAAGCAATTTTGATGATTGAAAGTTTATTCAGTACGTATGGTGGGTTGAAAGATGGTGTCTTGATGCAAGATGTGCTCCATTATTTGTTAGGACTAATGGTGGAAGATGAGATTGACTGCGGGTGTGTTTTAGAGCATCCTTGGGGTTGTCACTAGAGATTTATTAGATAAGCTCATCTTGAAGATGAAGGTCCTTGGAGATTTGTGATATGTGTAACGTGGGTTTGTACATCACGGGTTATCGCTGGAAGAAATGGAGGACCCTGGAGGAAATTTGTGGCATGGATTGTGTGGTGTTGAAGATGATGATGGTTGTGAAGTAGGATCGGTGTACAAACTACATGTGAAAATCGACCGAGGGTTTCTTGGTTATTAGAAGCAGTTGTCGCTAGCATTAAAATTCATGTGTTGTGGTACTAGAAGAAGATACTATGGAAGTTACAGAGCCATGAAAAGGCAAAAGCGGGTTTTGTATTGGAGGAGTCGGACAAGTGCCTTAGGCGTGAGAATACGAACTTCGTTCGGTGATGAGGATGGGAGATGGTATGAGCACAGGGTTGTTGCTCGGGGTCCAATGTTATGAACATGTACAGGTTACTGACGGGTTGTGTTGCATGAATATCGAGTTAGGCTGGCGTGGTTAGAAGTCGATGTGAGGTGTTTATACCTCGAAAGGATTTACTAGCGAAGGAATGTTCGGTCAAGCCGAGGTCAATGGAGGTGGAGCAGTGGGAGTTGTCGACACGGAAGGAAAGAAGAGGAGGGAATTCATCGATGATAATCGAGCTTGAAGGTTGTTCAAGGTGTTTGGGATAGAAGATCGGGAGTTGCCTGTAAGGCAGAATATGGTGATAATTTGAATGTGGTGAAAATTCCAACAGGGCAAAGGTATTGACTATTTTGATTTTGTCTCTTCGATAGTCAGTTGGTATTGATATTTGTTAAGGATTGGTGAAAAATTCATTGAAGTTAGGGATCAAATTTAGTGGGAGTTCAGGGATGATGAACTCAGGAAGAGCTGCTGCAGATGGTGCTTGAAGATGATGATCCAAAAATATCTTCAAGTGGGTGATTGTTGATTTGTGAAATTTTTAAATTTGGTCTCGATAGCCTACCGATGGCGAGAAGACCGTACAGCAAATACATGTTCGAGGACTTAGGGAATACCGATGACTTGCGCCCTGAGGTGATTTTGTGGCTGTTTTTGGACTTGTTTTTCTATTCGATTTAGGTTGGTCTCTGTAGTCTATATATATGAATGTTAGGAGTCTCTATGAGTTTGTGAAAAACACCAGAGTGTGTGAAAACACCACCATCCCAATGGTGCTTGGAAATCAACCTTGTAGGTTTGAACATGAAGAGTTTATTTTGATTCTTAGAATTATGAGCGTTTATTATAATTCTTGTTGAGGTTGTGAAAAAAGTCATGAGAGATTCAAGAGAGCATATATGGAACAACAGTGCACGGAGTTTTAGGTAATGAAAACATTCGGTTGAAGGTCATTGAGTATGAAGTTGAGTTACTGTGTCTTCATGATATTATTGGATCTGCGGCGTCTTTGGATGTACCTTTGGCGTTGAGGGAGCAGGTAAAATCGCAGTATGCGATTTAATGAGCCCAGCCATTATTTTCTTTTGTTTGTCATATACGAGATTAGTGTTGTATCATCCCAGTTGGTTGTTGTGCATCACAGGCGAGTACGAGTTATTGTTAGTATGAGGTTGCGATAGCGGTGTCGATTCCTAACATATCAGATATTTTTTTTGGGATTGGAACCAGTCCGAAACCTTACCGGATGGATACCGGATCCCGGTTTTTCGGACCGATTCCGAACGGGTATGATCTAGAAAACCCAAAAAAAAAAACCCTAAATCAGATAACACCAAATCAAAACAACATGAATTAAGGTAATAAGTTGAGGTAAAAAGAATTAAATTTACTTGAGAAATGAAATTTGTCTGTATACTTGAGAAATGAAGGGGTGGGGATGGATTTCATTATATATCAAATTTATCGGGTATGTACCGGTTTTAGCGGTTCGGATCCGACCTGTTCTCGATCCAAAAAAAATAATCGGGACCGAACTGATAGTCTATTGAAGGGATATTCGTTTTATTCTTTTCGAATAGATCTCGAATGGTTGGATGGTTTGATGGTTTTCGATTTATCCGGCCAAACACTAAAGATGACTATGAAGTTCATCATACTGAACTGGAGCAAGACTGGCAAGAGTATGACAAATCAAGCCGCAAGTCATCATATCCCAAGGAATTTGTATCATATTGGAACACCTCTAGCTAACTATCCAAGTGACCAATCCTTTGTGATCTTACACGTGAACTCCTCAATGTCGACGCTCAAAACACATCCCAATTTCAATTTAGAATGTACCATTATGGAGTAGATATTATTAAATAATATTGAATTGATATAATTGTATTATCCTTATGATTTGATTAATTATAATAAGTATATTTATTACGGAATGAAGATATTTGGTGTCCAAGTGAAAATATCATGTACATGATTTACTTGATTAATTAGATATTCATTACTTGGTGTCCATGTGAAAATATCATTCCGTAATATTCATAAGTATCTTTAATGTCTTACACTAACGTTGAAATATTCATACTTCAACTAGTAATATAACATTCCCCAGAGCACAAGGTGAAGGAAGATATTTTCACGGAGTATAGATATTATATCAATTCATGTATATATTGTGTTCTCTCTATAGATAGAGAGGAATTTCATCAGTATTGAATGAGTTAGACAATGACATTGATCCAAACGATCATAATTTGTGCATTTTGATAAATATAGTGTCGCCTGTCTCTCGCTTAATCTTCAAAATACGTTCACTCTTCAAAATAATATCCATAATTATTCAATGAATAGACAATAACATTTTGATAAAATATACATTCACTACTCCTCAAATAAAATTATATTCATCACTTTTCAAAATAATATCCATTTTGATTGCAACAATACTACTAGAAAAATGACCAGTAACTAAGGACGAATTCGTAGTTAACATGTTGGTAAAGGCTCTTACCAACCGTTTAGCAACGGAATTGCCCCTAGCCTCTGCGACGTTGCAAAATCAAAAAATGACCATGAAACATCCGTTGCTAATCTAATAGGCACGATTTTACAGCCATGATTCCTTGATCAACAAACCCGAGTGAAACGAGTCAATTCGTTGCTAACTCGTTCATATGTCTGCAACAATTACGAACGCCATTGCTAACACCCTTGCTAACTTGTTAAAATACTTTAAAGCCTCTTGCAAACACTTTGAAGCCCCTTGCAAACATATTGCTAAATATCAATACTAATTTTAAAAAAATAGATATAAATTTTAATATTATTTTGTATTACAATTACAATTGACCATTAGATGACAATACTAGAAAATAATTCAACAAATACTAATTAAAATAAATATTAAACAAAAAATATTTCAACAATCAAACATACATATATCCAATAAAATTGATAAAAATAAATTAAAACAACAAATTTAAAATAATAGAATATTCAACTAAAACAACTATTCATTTCCCCATCTTCATCTTCCAAAATAGCAAAACAATCTAGACAACAAAATGAAAATGAAAATACACTACACAAAACATATCAACTCTTAATAAGAGCCCGGTGAACAAAGAACCAAAAATGGTAATAATAGATCTAAACATCAAATAAGAGGTGAGGTGTTGATGAGGCAGTTAACGTAGAATGTACGTCGGAGATGTTGCAGGTCTTCGTCGAGGGAGGTTCTTGTCTAGTGGTGAATGTAATACTCGTTACGCGTAGACGATTAAACTATACTATATATATCGTTTGGTGGTGGGACCCGGAGATAGTATAAATGTTTTTAGAATAAAATCGATGTACCGAGACTAGTATTAAATGTGTAGGACTTTATGTCACAGAAAATTTTACATTTGATATAGTTTTCATTAAGTTTAATGACAAAGTGAAGAAATAATACCGCAAACCAAACGGGACGTAACCATTATTATTCACGTCTACTTCTCCTTCGTTCACTTATCTTAAATCGCTCAGCCCGGCTCCACTGCTTCCTCATGAGGGCCGAGACCCCCATACTCCCACTCCAGCAGAATTTTCTTCCATTTCTCATCAATTTATTTGCTTAAACTCCAAGGTGTGGATTAGCTTCATCATCCTCGTCGTATACAGGTAGAAAGATCAAATCTTTTTGAGTATTTCTTGAGTTTTAAAAGGTTTACTTTTACCAATTGGATATTAAACTTCAAAAATATGTTATGTAGTCATCCATATAGTTATTTTGAAGTTAAAGTTTAAATCTTTTTGGGTATTTTCATGAATTTGAAATGTTGAGCTTTTAGTTTGACTTTGGTTGACTTGAGTTTTGAGGCTTTAAAATGGTATAGAATGTCATCTAAGCAGATTATGTGATAAGAAGTGATAATGATTGATTCTTGGGTTTAAATTGTTGAATATGTTATGTTGACTTCGTAGAATTTGGAGTTAGAGCATGTTTGATGAAAGATTAAACACTTGGAGGTTGGAAAATAGGATGTTTTAGACTTATGTTGACTTTTGGAAAGGGTTGGCTTTTGAGGAAGCATATGTATTTGGAGTTTAATATAGTTATTTTAGAGTATAGGTTGTGATTTTAAAGTGGTTATAAGAGATTATATTTGGATTTGATTTGGGGGTAGGATTGAGTAGTATTTGGATTTTGAAATAAAGGTTATTTAAAAATGGGTGAATTGGTTTGAGAAATTGATTGTTGAATTTGATTAGAAATTGTTTAAAGTGATATTGTTGGGGAGTAGGGAGTGATAGCCAAAAATATGGAAGGTTGGAATGGTTGAATTTTTGTATGCGTTTATTAATTCGTTTAAGCAGGTAGTAATCTTTTCCATCTAGAATTGTTAAGTCGATAACTAAAATTTTGTTAAGTTGGATAGTTCAAACTTTAAGTTGATTTGATATTCATTTTGAATTATGAGATGTGGAATAATAATATTCGGGATTTAATAGATATAAGGGGAGGTTATTCAACGGAATGTATAATAACGTATATAATTTCTTTGGATAGGAGTTGAGCCCGGACCTAACACGTGGACTACCTAGAGATATTATAGTTGCTTTTGCTCGAGGTGATGCAGCATCTCGCGATAAAGGAACCTTTCATATATATTATGGTTATATATTCAGTATGTGTTTGTTATGTGACTATATTGGTATGTATATTGATGTTATGAGATTGTTGTTATTGAGATTGATGTTATGAGATTGTGGTAGTTGTTGTGATTACACCACATGTGTTGTGTGTGATTGTGTTAGTATTGGGCGTGTATTGTTGTATGTGGTTGGTATGTTATTGTTAGTTTGCAGTTGATTTGGGTGGAATGATATGTGTATATATACATTGAGTGAGTAGCCTCGACCGGGAGGTTTGGCGTGATATGCATATTGAGTGAGTAGCCCCGAGGTGATTCGGGAGGTTTGGTGTGATATGCATATTGAGTGAGTAGCCTCGGTCGGGAGGATTGTGATGTATATATATCTGTGTGTTGGGAGATGTGTGTATTGGTGGATGTGTGGTTGGTGGATGGATGTGCAGATGGAGGTTTTGATGTTGTACATTTTGCTGGACTAACCTTTATTGTTTGTGTTGTTTATTTGAATGAATATTTGATCGTGCGATGTTGACGGTTATGAATATATGTGTGGAGTGTTTCATTGATCTGGTAGTAATATTAATAAGAGGTTACTGTTTAATTGGAGGTAGGTTGTTAGTTCTTTGTTTAATGTTATACATATGCTTTTATATATATAATTATGATTATATGTGGTTGGATACCATTAAATTGGTATTTGTATTCACTAAAACTTCCTGACACTCCTTTATTCTCTCTTTAGATTGGGCGTTTTATGCCCGGGTTTCTGGAATTGATCGCCGTGGTTGCCGAGGAACTCTGACAAACTCACGGATTAAGATCGTAGGTGAGGTAAGTGGTAATAGGGAGGTCCTCGGCTGATCTTTCTAATATCTTTTCCTCTTGTTATGTTTTCAAGACTTTTATGTTGTATATTACGGGATCGTGTGTGACCATACTATTATTATGATGTATTGTGGAGACTAGGTTGGGATACATTGGTTTGTATATTTCGGATGGATATGCGTTTGTGAAATTTGTTGATATGTTATTTTGGGTTGTGTGTTAGTTCACTACGATGGACTAAAGAGTATTTTATTATTAATATCAAATGAAGTCTTTTTATCTTTGTTATCAAAATCGTTTGGTATTTCACGAGGTATGCAGGTTGTTGATAATCTGAACCTCAGGCGACCGACTGAAGTGGATCGTTCTGATGAACTTGTGTTGGGTTGTTGATAAATGAGAAATCTTCTAGTATTGGGTTGTTCGGTTCTTCAAAGTCATTAAAAATATTCATGCTTGTCCAGTGGTGAGTGTTGGAGAATGCTTCAAGTTGAAGTGCTACACATCCCAAAAGAGAAACAAAGCAAGAGAGAAGTATAGAGAGAGATATGTGTGGTTGGTGTAGTTATGATGAAATTTCGGTGTGCATTCATTATGGACCGTTGATGATTGAGTAATCTAACGGTCCACATTCATGATCCTTGTCAAGTGTTATATCCCTTTTAGAGCCATTGATGTTAAATGATCAATGGCTAGAAATGCTTAACTTTTAATGTTGTGGATTGTTCTTTTATATGTTCATAATTTATTACTACATTCAATTAAATTATTATTTGAGTTTAAAAATTTGTTAATTACTTCAATTCTTTCATTCTTGTCTCTTAAAATTTATTTATAAATTTTAAATTAATGGGAAAATTTATATTTATTATCATCCATGTTAATTAGAAAAAAAAAATATACTTATCGAATGAAGAAAGTAAATTTAGTTCCTAAAAATTAATGATATATCAATTTAGTAACATAAAAGAATGATGATAAGATAATAACAAAAAATTCAATGTGTTAATTTCATAGACATTGGTTTTAATACACAAAATTCAATGGTTTTAACATAAAATTTAATGATAATAAGATAATAACAAATTAACATATTCAATTCTTAGTAAATATATATAATTGGTTTTAATAGATAAATTACACATATTATATATTAGTATTATTATAAAAAATTTATTTTTATATTGAAGAAGAAATCAATAATTACCATAGGGTGCTTGACAATGTTGCCCGCGAGGATCTTAATGAACCCGTTGCTAACATGTTATAAATGTGTTGCTATTTAATATTTGATGGTGTCCTCCTATTATTTGTGATTCTTTGATGTTACAAGTTCAAATGTTATTTATTATTATTATTATTACATGTTATCTATGGAACAATTAATTTTTTTAATCAATATAGTAACATCAAAGAATGATAGCAATATGAAGATAATATTGTGAACAAACTTCTAACGTGTTTAGACTTTGTGAATACATTGAGTGAATTAAACATATTCAATTCTTAGCATGTATATATTATTTATTTTGGGCTAATTATTTTTACACTCCAAATTTTGATTGTGGCACTCCATTCCTTTGTTATTTTTTTTGTTAATTTTTACACTAAAAGTGGAGTGTCAGTACTAATTAATAAAGTTGACCAACAATTATTTGAGCAATCACATATATCCAATAAAATTGAAAAAATATACTTAATTTTTTCATGTATTTATCATTCATGTTAAGAAGAAAATGCACATATTATGTAATAACTTTAATTTGTTATGAACTTGTATTGTTAATTTTTTAAGAAAAAATCAATAATTACCACAAATATGCAACAAATTTGTAACGTGCTTCATTATTTGCCACAAGTCTTATGAAGCCCGTTGCGAAAGTCATGGCAAACCCATTACGGAAGAAGGTTTTGTTGCAATAGTTACGATTAAAGGTGCAACGTCAATGCAACAAGCATAGGTTAAAGGAAATATGTAATGTTAAAAAATCATACAACGTCGTTTTGAATTATTAGCTTGAATAAAGTTCCACGTTTTTGCAATGACTAATGAATAAAAATTGAAACAAAGTTGGAAGGTTGCAACGGATACTTATCCGTTGTGAACTTCAGATGCGATACTAGACCCACGAACTTGTTTCTAAATGGGTTTTGTAAATGCATTTGTAAAGTTATAGTAAACTCGTTGCCAAGTAACCACCGTTTTGCATCAATTTATTTTCCATGTAGCTACTTCTTTCCCATTAGCCAACTACCAAGTTGTGGCCTGTCTCGAATTTAATCTTGCCTCAAACATTGACGTCTTTAATTTCTTCAAGTGTGTTTATTCTTTGTCATTAGTCCATTCTTTACCATTTAATGATTTAGTATGTATAGTCAACTACAAAAGTTTGAAATCGCCAGCCCTTAGATTACTACGTTATCGCAAGTATGCTTTGAGTTACACATAAAAGATAAGTGCCGGGATGTCTGCCGATTGCTCGAGGACTCAAACTTCCATTTAAACCACTTGATACAGTGCATCCTTTGAAGTATTTCGAGACCCATACAGCGTGAAGAGACTAAGGTGTTGGTACCTTTCTCGAGTTCTTTACGGTTGAGCTATGCCCCGATGGGTGTCGCATTATAGTCAACTCGTCTAATCTGTCGTACGGTGACATTATTATTGGAGCTACCTCTATCCGGTTCCTGTGGCGGAATTAGAAGTATTTTTTTCTAGTTCTATAAATATTTTTCTTTATTCTATAAATAATTTTGATTTATGATGGGTCAAATGATGTCAAATGTAAAAGAAATTTAACAACATAATATATGAGATCTAATATTTTCGAAAAATTAGGAGGATCGGAGCCCGCATTTGCCCGTGCTAAAGTTCAAATGCACATGTGGCTCAACCTATGGTATTCCTAGGAAAAAATAATATTCCGATAGTATGTAATAAATCAATTATAAGTTTGATGTTCGTGATTATTGTAGATAGTGAAATTTTAATTAATTTTAATTAATAAAATTTATTTTTATTGATTTATTAATTAAATTAATTTTCAATTGATCGCGCGATTACGGTGTTGTCGGGGAGTTTACCGAGCTTCCGAATTAAATTAAAGTCATGAGAAAATAATAGGGTTCCCGGGATTCAATAAATAAATTAATGAAGTAAGGGAATGTTAGGGTCAATAAATAAATTCATCCTTGACCTGAAAAACCCTATAATAGGCGCCTACTCCATATTATTGGAGAATAAGTCATGTAAAATATCCGACGGTCCAAATCATGCTTCAAAATCAACGCTAAGATCATGATCCACCTGAAAATGAACCGACTGATCGAGAATAAGGACAGCCTATAAATATACCATTATTTTCGAAAATAATGCATAAGCAAGAAGTGGAAAGAAAAATCTAAGGCAAGTTCTGAGAAAGCTCCGAAGAAGAAGATCGTTAGGAAGCGCGAAACATCTCAACTTGTAGATTCAAAGGGAAAGCGCTCAGGACATCGAAGCACCGGATAGGCGCTAAAAGCATCGGGAAGGCGGAAAATTCGGAATCTCCGACAAAAGTAGGATTGTCCACTCCTACCAAGTTATAGGAAACATCTTTGCTAAGGCCCACTGCACCCGAATCAAATCGAGGATAGGATCGAATGTTGAGGCCCACACTCTGACACCGGCGTCCAACCCCGTCAAGGAAGGCGGACAATCCGGAGTCTCCGATAAATAAAAGTCTCCCGTCCCGACAAGGCGTAGTAAATATGATCTTGAAGCCCGCTACCTCAAATGTAGGAGGAGAGGATCAAATTCTTTGAAGCCACCTCTACGTAAAATAGGCTGAAATATTCGAGGAGAAAGCGGACCATCCTAGTGATGAGAAGTTGGATGCGGTCGCCCCCATCGAGTCAAATTAAATAGAGTAGGATCAGTACATTTGAAGCCCTACTCGACATCCATTATCGAGATACAAAAGCTACAGACCACAGCTACTAAATGAACCCATTACGAAGCTATAAGGTTCATCGGCGTCCCGCTATACAAATTCATATCCAAGAAGATTCGGCGTCGATGACCTTCATATCCGCCAACGGGGTTAAGCGTTCATGCATGCAAGTGGAGAAGGCGTCGGGGTTATCCACCTAACTTTACTATCGATCAAGCGGAGGTCGAGTCCCGCCGTCCAGCCTTTATATCTCGAGAATCAAGTCCAAGACGATCAAAATCCATACGGTACGGGATCAAAGTACGCTTTCAGCGCCGGTTCGGATCATATCTCAAGTCAAAGACCAAATCCTCGTCAAAGGCCCATCCGGGGAATACCATCCTTTTAACGTGCGAGGCTCACAGTAAGTATGATAGAGGTAACCAGTGCCAAGCAATGCCACGAAGAGCAGTCTGAACTTCATCAACGGGTGGAGGCCTCGGCCTCAAATGGAAGATAGACTTTGAACCCGGCCCATTGACATGTGCGTCTGAGGATGTAGTGGGACACAAGGTACATGCTGGCGTACTTTCCCGATACGCCCGGCATTTATCCACAGGCCCATGAGATGGAGTTGACCGTAGGCGCAACAAAGAAAGTGCAGATACATCAATGTCCGTACTACGAAGCAGTCACGAATGAAGATTTGGAAGAGCCAAGCAAAGAAAGATGTACGCCGCCTTCCGGCTCGAGCGAAGTTCTCATGAGACGAAAGAACACAAGGAGATACTAAATCTTGAAGTAAGAGTCGTCCAACCCTGAAAGAGATGCAGGACAAAGAATATCCATTCTTTGACTCGGGCAGCTCGGTGATCACAGAGGAGGCTGCTTTGAAGGAGAAAAGCCGCGTAGGTTTCGAGTCAAGCGTGCGAGGGAAGCCAACGGGGCCGGCGAGCCAAGCTCCCCATGAGAGTGTCGCGCGGACTCCACTGTCTAAATGATTCACATTCAAGGAGAAGGTGATGAGCTTGTACATCAGGAAACCATATCCCTTGAAAAAGACAAGGTCACTACAAATCATGTAACTACTACAACAAAATCACATGAAGACTCATGGAGAAAAAAGAATTCATGAAGAAGGTATTTAGAGAACTCCCATGGAAAAAGACTCACAAGCTTCCTGCTACATGTGTGAGGAAGTTGATGAAACTCCAACTGCAAAGAACAAGCATGAGGTACCCGGGGCTGTGACAAATCAGAGGATGATGCACCAAAGTGGGCGTGAAGAAAAACCGCAGGCGGATGGAATAACAAACCATAAATCGGTTTCGCGGGTTGGGGAGAAACAATGAAAAAAGATGATCTTGGTGGAGGCAACAAGCCAAGCGGCCCGTGCAAGAGGCCGAGAAATATCGAACCCGCAAAGCGATTCTTCCGAAGGTTGAGGGACGGAACAACCCAAAGAAAATGATGTATTCGAGAAGGTGGGGCGCAGAGTCAAGCGGCGCTTACTGAGAAGCCGGACAAAACAAACCCACAATAAACTCCATTGCGTGGGTAGGGAAAGTGCACAGCGCCCACATATCGAAGTAGGCGATAAATGCGCATGCAAAGTATGGACTAAATGCGATGCTTGCCAACCTCTCGACAAAATAGGAGCCCAACCGTGGCAGAACTGACTGCGTCATTCAAGGCAGGCACTTGCCTCTTGAACTCATCAAGAGCATTACATACCCTCCCAAATAAGTGGATAAGCGTCTGCCCGACTCTGAACAAGTATAAACTGTCAAACCCTCCTGGATAAGATGATAAACTTTCTCTGAGACTCACGAACACAAGTATAAACTATCGACCCTAAATGAATTCTTGATTAAATTACCTATAGAACTCCTAAGTATGAGTATAAACTACCCAAACCCCATCGAGAATACGAGGCTAAAAGATCAAACACCCCTTGAACTATATTTTGACTTGATCCCAATGGATACGTAGGAAGCTTGGAAGCCCCAAGTTCAGTCACAACCTCAAAACTCATTCCATGTTGTTTCGCGTGTTCCTTGAACAAAATTTACCAGACATGTATACAATCACGGCCGAGTGCATGGCTGATATAAAATCGAGCTCGGCTGACACAAAGTATGAAACAGCTACGCACCCTATTTGGGACAGAGAGTCTAAGAGGTAGAACAAGCTAGAATCTGAAATGATGTGGGGAGACTACCTAAGTGACTCAGATCATGAAGAACATAATGAGTCATGCCATGTGTATATTGAGGGGGAAGACATCTAGAGGTAGAAAAAAAGCCAGGCGCCCAGAACTTGACTACTACGGAGATACCTCAAAAGCCGTGGTCACCTTCAGTAAGACATGCCGAGAGAAGATGGCGACACAACCGGCTGCTCATATAATATAATTGACCATTATGTCATTTATTATATCGATTATGCATGGGATATAACAATCTGGCATAACCACGATATTATCGTAAGTTCCATTTGTCAATTTATAATTACTATTTATTGTTTCATAAATTTGAAGTAATGTCATTTAACGAAAACTAGTAAATGAATTATTCTGACAATTATCGCCGCGAGCATAGTTATAGAAATCAAAATACTCGATTTCCAACGCTCCAGGCACCCTTGGGCCGATTGCTTCTGATTCATTTATCGTATGATCTCACAATCATAGTAACCTTAGAAAGCGTGTCTTGAAACACCCAAGACTTTCTTTGCACAAACTTGGCTGAATTAGGTACTATGGCGTCCATAAACTAATCGGTCAGAAACCCATTGAGAGGCATGAGATCTTCCTTGTATATCAGGATGGTTGATCCACTTATAATATATCCTTAACTGCGCTCTACTGACATGCTAACATATGCTATTAGTCCACTTAAAGGGGCCGTTTGATATAGTCAAGACACTTAACTTCATATAACATAAGTAGTTGCCTCAGCGAGGTCTAAGAATTGTTAAAATTAACAGTTCTAAGCAAACCTCGAGAGGACACGGATTATACATATCTTCTATGATTTTGCGGCGGTCGATCCAGTACCGGTTAGCCGTGATAGCCCGTAAGATTGATCAAGTTTGCAAGAATCATCTTCGATCTAAGAGAATTGATCAATAAATCCTTATGTTGAATTAAATGAGTGCTTGTAACCCCCCGGTATGGAGTATCGACCAAGGTGAATAAGCTACCTTATATTTCTAGACTTGAAGAGTTCTTGTCAGCCAACTTCCAGGTTGTCTCTACAGAAATTGTATGATCGCCAAAGGGATTTCATTTTCACTCGACGGGGAAACAACCGGGTTATATAAATTAAGACATATAAACACATAGTCATAGTGAGCAAAACACATTGATATAAGAAGCCATAATATTCAATTGTGTTAACATAACAAGAAGATATGCTAGCTCTCTCTTGAATCGACTCGGCTGCGACATTTGTCCACAGGACCCGATGTTATTTGCATATTCAATATGCTTATGCCTGAGACATTGGTTTGGTAAACGGTAGGCTATATTAGCCTATATTCTTGGAACTACTCCAAGACAACTTTGCTCCGCCCATATAATCGGATTGAAAACACTACTCTGATTTTAGCTAATGCGGCGTAAAAAAAATCACGAAATATCTTATTGGGGTCTTTGCAGTTTTATGAGTGAAAATAAAATGCAACATATGGAGCGTCGCACAAAAAGCCAAACGTCGCAGAAACGTCATACAAAAACGAGTATGATGATTGTGTGACATTTAGAAACGTCACCATCAGTGGAATAACCCGGGTAAATTTGACCTAATAGGCGTCCCAGCGTCACAGAGGTAAAACTACACTTAATTAAGAAAATGTACTTAATATTAATTAAATTATTCCATCATTAGGGAAAATCGTCACATAAGAAAACACACTTAATTAAGAAAATGTACTTAGATTAATATAACTAGATTTTTAATGTATGTAGAGTAACGTCGCGCAATAAATATTAAATAAATTATTAAATTGATATAATAATAATGTATACGCCGTAATGCGTCACGTATTTTATATTAATTAATTAATTTACAAATATAATAATATTAACGCGCCTTAAAAATGTCACCTGATCAATATTAGATAAATAATTAAATCGATATAATAATAATATAGGCGCCATAATAACATGTGCGCTTAATATTAATTAATTAATTTATAAAATAATAATATTAACGGCGCCGTAAACCGCGTCGCGCGATTATTAGATAAATAATTAAATCGATATAATAATATAGGCGCCATAATAACTTCCGCAATCTTAATATTAATTAATTAATTTATAAAATATAATAATATTAACCACGCCATAAAAAGCGTCGCACTAATAATATAAAATAAATAGTAAATAAAATATAATGATAATATGGGCCGCCCATGTAGCGTCGCAGCAATATTAATTAATTAATTTATAAATATAATAATAATAACCGCGCCATAAAAGCGTCACGCTAATATAAAATAAATAATTAAATTGATATAATAATAATATGGGCGCCATAATTCGCATCACAGCTTAATATATTAATTAATTAATTTATAAAATATAATAATATTAACAGCGCCATAAGCGTCGCACTAATAATATAAAATAAATAATTAAATCGATATAATAATAATAATACCTTGATAATAACGTCCTTGCTTAATATTAATTAATTAATTTATAAAATATAATAATATTACTAACGAGATAAAAACGTCACACACTTAATATTAAATAATTAATTTATTAAATATAAGAATAAACAGAACGCCATATAAACGTCACGCGTATAATGTAATAAAAATTAAATAATAACTTTCGCAATAGAGAATATTGTAAATATAAAACAAAATATCAATTTTTAGTAATATAAACATACTGTACATATATATGAAACAAAATGAATAAAAATATAAACATTATTTAAACATTGAATATGAGCATTCATAATAAGGAATACTAATTATTTTGATTAAATATAAACAACTATTTAAACATTTATTTTTCAAACTATAATTATCTTATTAAACTATATTTTTATTTGCTAGAACCAAATAATAAACAAGTTAATATATAAAATAAGTTAAGAAAAAATATAATATACCTCAAATCAAAATTGAATTTGCTACAAAAAAAAAAGACAAGTTAGTATATAACATTATAATAAAAAAACTATGAAATCAATACATTACTTAATAACTAAATCACAAAGAAAATGAAGAAAACGAAAATTACCAATTTGCCCGAAAAAGAACATTTGAAGATGAAGAAAAATGGATTTGTTATGTTATATTTATGGGAGGAGATGGATAGATATTATCGATTTTTAATTTTAATTTCAATATCGTAGCTTGTCCTTAAATACTTGTCTTATGAAGCCTTTTCCCTGACTTAGTCAAAATTTTTTGATAAACCTGACCACGTCACACAAATGTCATACAAAAATGATGATATCTACCAAAAATATTATAACGTCACAGTAATAAAATGCTGATATCTTTATATTAATAAATTAAATCCTATAACGTCCGCGAAGCGACATAGGAAAAAAATTAAATCATAAAATACTTTGTTATTAATAAATTAAATTTATTATAACGTTGCCAAAATGTCATGAAATATCTTCATATTAATAAATTTAATCTTAGAACATACTTAAAAGCGACATAGACAAAAATGAAATCATAAAATACTTTGATTTTAATAAATTATTATCCTGATGTCACAAAAATGTGATATAAATATCTTTATATTAAAAATAAATTAAATCGTGAGCGTCACTGTGACATTAATACAAAAATTCTTTCCAAATACAATACTAGAAAGCGAATGAAACTCCACACTGATAGATAGCAAACTCCTTTCTGCAATATTCCTCAAATTGCTTATAATACATATATCAAATAACTCATTTTATAAAATAAATGTTAAATAAGTACATAATACATTATATTATTAGATAATGTGCACTAATAATTCTCGTCGTTCTAAATTAAATCGTCATCGTCATTCATTAAGTCTCGCTTTACGCCTCATTATCTTTCATTTGTAAATAATAGCGGGACCGTAAATGCGTCATCGTCATATTTTCCCATTGTCACAAGAATATTATCATTCTCAGCTATTGTTGGTTGAGCGGGTATTAGCCTTTGGTTTCTCTTCTTCACGAAAGAACTTCGACATCACCGTCTTCTTGAATATTAGTCGAATCGATTCGACTCCTTGCGAATGTTTTGATCTGACCACCGGAACCAGATGTTTCTTATCATCGAACACATAGTCGATGTAGAGACATTTGTTGTGCTTGGTAATGATAAAAATATCATCGATTGTAAACCTTTTCCGCTGCTTTTTATTTGCGATTCGGTCTTAGGGCAGCGTCCGCCTCTTGGTATCGACGATGGCAGCAGATAAAAGGCAATGTCTCGTTGAACCGTTATATCTCGACTCCGTATTTCTTGAAAGACTCGTGGTAATCAACATGCCATTTATGCGAATACGAAGACCTTTCATAACACCACTATTATTTGTCGGCGTTGCTGCCCTGCGCCATTTCGTGTGTCAATCTTATCCGTTGTGTAGTACCCACTTTTTAAATATTGATTTCCACTTACGTAGACCAAGAGCGAGGTAAATAGTCGTTGGTCGACATTCTCCATATTATGTTGCACCTAGAAAATATATATCCGTGCATCAATTAGTTTATAATAATTTAACCACAACAGAAATGTAATATAAATGTAATTTAAGTAGTTACATTATTAAAACTAGTAACTTACATAATTTACGATGTTGCATAAAATTATTATTAACCATTGATCCACTTTGATTAGGAGTCGTTTCGGGATAAATTATTACTCAATAAACATCATGGTACTCCCTCTGAGAAAATTATTGAATTACGAGTTAATTATTAGTATTTATACATTAATGAAATAAAGTAGTTATCAACGATTAAATTATTGTAGATATTTCGCGCTAAGTATGGTGTCATACGGCGTATTCTTGCCCAGATATGCGTATGCGTAGTTTCCCACTCTTTATCATTCATCAAAAATCTGCCTTTGACATGGTGGTGACCCGACTGGAGTATTTGTACAATGACAATCGTCCGTAAATACACCTCTTACTCCTCCGTCATCCATTATCTGCGGGTATGAATACGCGGCGCTTTTCGTCGTCTGATAAACAAATGATGACACCTCACATGTAAATGACCTACATATTGAACCTTGATATGCGCGCACTGGCGAACCATGCTTTGTTCTTCCAAAGCGGTATTATTCAAACATATATATGTTATTATGCCTTAACAAAATTAAAAATGCATGTAATATGTAGAGGTATTTAAAACTTCACTTGACTTCGAGGTACATCCACATTATTAATACGGGACCACCCATCAAAGCCTCATACGGCCAAGTGAGCAGGTAAATACTCCGTTACATAAAACATCGCGAGGTGAAATATCTTCTCCCAACTTTGCACAAAGTTTCCATGATATTACTTTGATATACGGGGCGTGTAATTGATCGTAGGGTGGAAGTGAAATGTCTCTAAAGGCGTGGCATAAATGCATGACAGTTTCCCAAACGGGGTTTCGTAGAAGGTGCCAGCGACAAGAATCAATTCCCGAACAAGTATGTGCATGTCGTGACTCTTAAAGCCTGTGAACTTGGCGTTACTTGAGCACTTGCAAAAGTTAGAAGCGTATCGTGATACTAATTTTGCTCGGCCAACTTCACAGACTGAAGCGGTATTTGTTTTTAATGTCGGGGTGTAAGTGATTTTGGTTTGGCAGAACTTTCCGTTTCCGTGTTGTCATGAACAAGAAGTTCTATATGTATGAACCTCGAAGATCCTCCTCGATGCACCATTGTCGCCCGTTTTCACCCGACATCCCGTCATTGTGAAGAAAGAAGTTCTCACCATTGTTCTTTTCGTTATGCATAAAATCGATATTATGCTTGATTTTTAGCTTAGCCCAATACGGAAGCTCCCAGAATATGCTCTTCTTCGTCCAATTGCTTCAGGTTTGACCCGTAACCGTTGTCTATGTTCAGCGTGCTTAGAACTTCCGAACACGTTTGGATACAGTAGGGACACACGTATGAAATAACTCATCTCCACTTACGCTTTCTTGTGCATCTCTCGAGGCCAAGTCACGCCCTTCTTAGCTTCTAGGTTCTTATATTCATGGTCATCGAGAGAATGGGCGGTGTAATCAAAACCAACAACTATGTTTTTCCCGACTTTGCTTGAGAGAGAAAGCACCAGTTTTTTCCATACAATATGGACAAGATAAGCGTCCATGAGTACTCCATAGCATCTGATATCTACAAACTTTTGAAAAACACACCAATTTTAAAACGTTAGCAAGCAGTAAACTTTTTACTTCTAAAATACAAACTTCATCAGATACTTACTGTTAACATATTTACAAAATCAAATGAAAAATCAGATTTACTAAAATCAAACAAAAATCAAATATTTATTTTTTCAAACAAATAAATAACAAACATATTTTTAAAACTCCTTTCTTCTCACTTTCAAACAAATAAATAACAAACATATTTTTTCAAAAAATTAGATTTACAACACAAAAAAGTCAAACAAAAAAGTCAAACAAAGAAGTCAAACAATTCAAGAAACATATACTTACAATAAATCAACATGCATTACTCACTAAGTAACTTACAACACAAAACTACATGTATAGGCCATAGTTGACTTTTTAAGATAATGTGTTGGCGTTTTTAAAGGAGTGGAGTGTTGGTTGGGGTTGAAGTGGGTCTTAGTAGGCGGCCGATGAAGAAGAGGCGGATGAAGTGGGTACGGCGGGGTGGGGGTGGGGAGGGAGGCCCACGTGGGAGTGGGTGTTGGTAGGGGTTGAAATGGGTGTTTCTCAGCTAGATGAAGAGGAGGGATGAGGTCGAAGTCGGTGCGGCGGGTGGGGTGGGGGAGGGGTCGAAGTGGGTATGGCGGGTGGGGGTGGGGGGAGGGGGAGGTTGATGAATTAAGTGGGTTTGATTTTGTGGAGTGGTTTCTAATTAATTAGGTAGGCTATGTGTGGCGTTTACATGGGGCCACGTGTAGCGTTTATGGCATGAAGGTTAAAATAGACAAATTATATAAATAAATATTGCCCAACATCATACCCATTAGCCGATTGCATTTGAATTTCATTTTCCCCATGCAGGGCTTCTCTATTTAAAAGCATACTAACTGATTTTCTTCTTCATTTTAAATTATTCCAAACATCTTATTACTCTAAAAAATGTCCTGAAGTCAAACTTCTTCCAACTTTGAGGGCATAGAAAAATGAAATAGTTAAGTGTCGTTCGATTTAGTTTGTCATCCAATCGCCATTGGAAGAATGGTGGTCGCCGATTAGTAAAATGTCGGTCAACTTTGGTTGTGGAATAATGGCAATGGAAGGATCCCGTTAATACCCGATTAGAGAAGACAATTATCTTGGGTCTTACAAAAATGTAACAAATGGAAAATGAAATTGCTAATTGGAAAAAATTGAGTCAAGATTCTTGTTTTAGTTGTATTCGGGGCTTATTTGTACATTTTGTCTACTAATGTAATACAGTAACTACATGTTAATGCATGAACTCGTTATGTTATTGAATAAATTTGTTTTGCAATATTGATAATTCTCGAGCTTCATTTTTGTGTTTAATACCTATTAATTAGTTAATTATCTTATATCAATACAATTATTATGATTTATACATAATTCTATTTAATAAATAAAGACAATAAGCATGGCGACCGCCAATTAGGCCCCCTGAGTTAGGACCGTCGCTTTAACACATATAATGAAATGCATGACGATGGATAACAATAAAAATGACTTCTTTTACATCATAAATAAAAGCAATATAACTTCGTCCATGAATTGGAGCAACAATAGTACAACAACAGAAAGTCATAATATAAATACACATCAAACAATTTGTTATACAACTCGAGACAACAATAATTATAAACATGAGAAACTTCCAGAAGATAAAGTATATTTGTTGAGGTCTTGACCACCCGTCGCCATCTTCGCAGTGCAACATTACTCGGCCAATGCATCTCGGTCATTCCGCAACAACCTAGGCATAAAAGCATCGCCCATAGGAAAAAATAGGGAGTCAGCTAAAAGCTGAGTGAAAATAAATACCACGAGTTAACCTACTGTCCGTCACGAATAAATAATAGTTTAGATTCTACTTTTTATTTAGAAGTATATACCCCGAGTATTATTTCATAGGATTTTCGTCACAAAATAAACTTTCCTTATGGCTTTCTAACTAACACCAATAACACACTAAATCATAACTTACTCACAGTACACCTTAATTACAAGAAGTATTTTCTCTATACATTATCTTTAGTATAGCTAATTCCCGATATAATATACACCTCGAACACACAATAACTTAAACCATATATCTTAACCTCTCATAACTCATGCATATACAACTCAATCAACATCATGGATTCGCTTAAGTACTACTCCCCATTTTATAATCATACTCCTCCTATGACAACTAATGTTCCTGAAGACCTTCCAAATATATGCATTTCTTAATATGGTAGAGTAATATATCTTGAATCGGATAACTAAGTCTGATTTATCTTCCCAGATTTTCCATTTAGTATACGGAACTTATTTACCTCCATGGTATCGGTCGTGGTTAGATCGGTACTTATATTACCTTGCATTTGAATCCATTTTTCCACCGTATATATATAAAATATCATCAACATCATCGGCAGTTAGCATAAACCGGTTTATAATTTACGCTCTAATGTTCTCATTCGGGTATCACCGTCCATTAACCACTTAAGATATAGAACATATCTAACAAAGGCGATAATGCGGTGGGCTACAAGCGAAAATAAATACCGTATCACGAAGAAAAATAGTTGCCGGCAGAGTGGCTTAAAATGAAGTATAACCATCAAGCTATTTGTTCTTCTTGACAAACAGATTGTGAATAGTCATGTTAGTCAAATATGAATAAAATACATGTATACGAGGATTATCGGATAAAGTCATACAACATAATTCCACATGAAGTCTCGAGACATAACACATGAATATTATATAATAGAGGGGTTCGATAAGCCACCAATCACCCAAATGAAATCACGAGACTTGACAACGGCTAAAACTCCTGGTATCAAACCTCACATCTACCGTATCACGGTATACCGTCCTCTGTGCGCGCCTCTCAATCCGTCTACTGCGGGAATGGACAAATCATGATACTTTCGCTTATACCCGCGGTATGAGCGAAGCAGCATATACACAAAGTATAAGACACGCGCCGCAACACACAAGTATAGGCACGCGCCACCCATACCCCGTGAAGTATAGACCCCGCATCGAAACAATCTTATGACAAAGTAATCAAAGAGAGTCATACCCTTGGCTATCTTAGTAGTATAGGGCCAAGCCCTTAGCTATACCGTGGTATAGGGCCACACCGACAATGCCAACGTAGCGATCAAAGAGAATCATACCCTTGCTTGGCCCATACCGTAGTATAGGGGCCAAACCCTTAGCTATCTGGTAGTATAGGGCCACCGACAATAATGCACACGACAAAGCGTCAAAGAAGTCATACCGCTTGTATTATACGTAGTAGGGCCAAACCGCCTGCATATACCGTAGTATAGGGCCACCTCGGCTTGATACACATAACAAAAGCGATCAAAGAAGATCATACCGCTAGCGCTATACCGTAGTATAAGGGCCAAACCGCCGTAAAACCGTAGTATAGGGCCACCTCGAGCAATGCACACGACAAAGCGTCAAAGGAATCATGCCGCCACGCTATACGTATTATGGGGCCAATAGCGTCACGTATCACGCAGGAAGGAGTCACCTAATCCACAGTAGTCCCAGTATAGAGATTCGTATCTAATACTCAGTCGCCTCGAAATCATACATAACTCCGTGAACACCTACCGATAACCAACTACTTTACTTCCAACAATAGCCAAAACATGATAATACATCCTTGTGATAAGTAAATCAATCACGACCGCCTTGAAGAGGCCCACATAAATACCCTGAGAGTGCCGACCAATACATAAATACCACAAAGTGCCGGCAAGGCCACATAAATACATGAAGTGCCGTCGAGGCCATGATACGCAATTAGCAAGCCACATAAATACCACGAGTGCCGTCAGTACTATCTGAAAATAAGTTGGGAGTTAGACAATCATTTACCTATTCCCGGCCAATCTTTGCGGGGAATAGAATCACGTAATCATATTAGGCTCCTGTATGTCGTACAACCATTACATGTATACCGTTCAGTAATCATATCGCAGGACTACACCATTCACACATAATTATATTACAAAGACGTACACCACTTTACATAATTATAATACAGAGACGGGTACACCATTTAAAAAGAAGTACATAAGGTAATACCGTGAGATAATGCTTCGCCTCTACTTAGCTATCACAAAGTCCTCACGAAGAGCAGCGATCGCGGAGCGTGCCACTTCCGGTCAGGGCCTAGAACTACCCGAAGTTGCTCGGGGAACTATTACCAAAATTACGTTCAGAATAAACATTACCGACTACCGTGAGCGATTTCTAAACGGTCTAACATGACGGGCAAACTATCGAATTATAAACTTCGTCGGACACAGCCAAATCGATCGTCGCTAAAAATTCCCATCTTATCATTTATCATTACAAATTAACATATGTCATTCCTGGATTGTCAGCGGGTCATTAACAATCATACTCCAAAATATCAATTATATCTCGACTTGAAAATATTGCTTTTTCAACCTAAGCACTTTAATGAATTTTAAATCACCGATTTAACATCATAAATAGCTATAATAAGGTCCCAATTAAACTCCACTACACATTTAAAGTCTTATGAAAATATCACCTCGAAGTCAGCGAAACCTAGAAAAGTCAACTCGACATACGTCCTCAAGCGAGCTCTAATTCACGAATTAAATGCATATATCGTCACGAACCACAACCAACTAGATTTATCATAAAATTCAATTATGTAAAAGTCAGCAAAGTCAACTATCTCGAAACCCGAGAAATATCACCGAAAGACTTTGAAATTTCTTACCTTCGAAGAGAGAATGATGGGAACAATACTACTACAACCCGATCTTGAGTTTGGCGACAAATCGAAGAAATGGAAAATGAAATTTTTTTAAGGGGAGGGGCTTAATTTCGGTAAAATGAGGAAAGAAGATGAAGTTGTGATGATGATGATGTGGAGGATATGTATGAATAGATATTAAAAAAACTTCGAGTCTAGTTAGGTTTAGGTTAATTAAACATGTTGCCAAATCTCCACGAACCCGATTTCAAAGATAAAAATTCTTCCATGGCAAACACTACTAAATTATAAATGAAATTCGGCTCAAAAATTTTATGAAATAATATTATCATCGAAAAAATTATACTATTCGGGTCCCTTGCCGGTGAAAAAAAAATTTATTTATTTTTTTTTCGTAACGGGTTATTACAATCTACCCACCTTATAAAATTTTGTCCTCGAAATTTATACGAGCTTAATCTGTCGGATAAACTAAATAGCGCTTCTGACATTACTTATCAGACTAACGTCGGACACGCATCCTTTACTCAATTCCCGATATAGTATCTGTCTTAGGCTCATGTATCTTATGTCAATTGGCAAAGCGGTGACTCTCTTTACCATGTAACACATTCAACAGGCCAATTTTCTCTATTCAGCTTATCATCTTTATTCTTTCCTTGTTATTATTATTATCGATCTTAGTATTATAACATCCTCGGTGCCTCAAATACCACTCAAAAATTAAAATTCATAGCATGATACCGATCTTGTCCACTCATAATTTGTGTCTGTCTTACTCCACGTCACATAATTAAGCGATGCTTGACAAAATTTCACAGCGCCACGTTAGTACTACAACTACTATAAAATAACTTACAAAGATAAACCCTGATAACATTATGTATAACAATTCATCCTTTTTCCGGGCTCACCATAAACGCCCACCTCGTCTCAATGTCCTCCGTCGAGCAATTCACAAATCACGCATATAATATCAATGTACACTATGATCTCAGCGTAGCGTCGTAATACACACGATACAACAATTTCATATAGGAACTATTCTCGTAAAATATATTCTGGAATCGTCCATAACACAAATATCTCCAATTAAGACACACCCGATAAGTATCTGATTTAAACATGAATACCACAAAAATAAATAGCCAGAATACCTCAAATACTGACCACCGTTCAAATTGACATTTCACAATTTCACTATTAAGCCCTGAGATAAGTTTGCAGATACACGGTCACAATAAATTACCATATCTTACATTTCAACATAGATAAGGTAACAACCGGTGATAAATCTGATTACTCAGTATCCAAGAGAAATTCTTAATTATTTTAAAGATCAACCTCTTCACATACGATCAATTTCTAATCCCATGACTACATGCGAGAATCCTCCTCAGTAACCTTTTGTACCCTTAAATTCACGGTGCCCCGACTTATCCATGACTTCAAATTTAACACGGTGAATTCCTACCGATACTTCCGGTATAATTCGGTCTCTTCCTTGAAATCCTCAAAACATATTCATCCATTCGTCTCCCAAGGTTTCAACCTAGAGTTTACATCCGTGATCATTCTTATCCTGAATGTACTCAAACACCCGAACTCTTAAACATTATTAACAGATAACTCGAACTCTTTTCTTATTAGTCTCGATTTGTATTCCTTTAACTTATTTATCATTTCGATCGAGCCCGTTCACGCTTCCTTATAATCACGGATCTTAGTTAACAGGTAACGCATAACCCGTTGATATTCCTTAAAACTCCGCCTCGGTATATAGTATATTAATTATCGCCACTTATCCTTAATTAATTTATGCAAATCTCATTAACCTTTGTACTTACCCATCGACTATTAAGACATTTCCCAAAATATATAGATCGCCCCAAATATCTCGCTTAATATTTCCGATACCTTGCATCATATTAACCCATTACATGTATCGTTCCAATATAATCCCTCATAAATATCTACTCGTCGTACCGATCTCATATTTATTTACCCAATCTCAACAAATACATAACTCGGCGTCGTCATGTTACCCAAATTCGTTTCACATCTCTAATATAACACATCTTAATAAAATAACACCACCAAAATACGAGAATGCGAAAGTAGTCTCATTAAGACCCACCAAATGCAGCGAGTCATGAAATCTTCAAGTGGCGTCCTCAACGAGTCAAGCAGTTCGGAAGAAATGAACTCAAACGAGAAAATGATATGACACACTTATAGCTGAACTTTAGGCACATAGCAGCGCGAGCGCCAAGAAAACATAAACTGAGCTCGATACCAAGGTAGCCAACGACCATGAGTTGTCCCCGAGGTTGGGGCCGAAATTGCCTTTGTATTATCGAGTCACCAGCAGATGGATAACAATAAAAATGACTTCTTTTACATCATAAATAAAGCAATATAACTTCGTCAATCGGGTGGTAACCAATAATTATAGCAGCATTGAAAATAAATATGTCATCGCATCAAACAATTAGTTATACAACTTCGAGTCGATAAAATTATATACAACGAAACTTGAAGGTAAAAGTATATTGAGGTCTTGAAACCCTGTCGCCATCTTAGGTAGTGCAAACTCTCGGCCCCGATGCGTATCGATTAAATCCTTGACAACTTTAGGCATGAAACTTCGTAAAAGAAATAGGGAGTCGGCTAAAAAGGCAGTGAAAATAAATAGCAGAAGTTAACTACTGATCATACGAATAAAGTAAATTTAGATTTCTCACATTTGAGACATATGCCCAGAGTATTATTTTATAGGTTCTTCATACAAATGAAACTTTCCTTATTATTTCTAACTAACACCAATAACCGCGCTACGTCGACAACTTACTCACGATGCGCGCTTAATTCTGAGGTATTTCTCTATCTATTATCTTTACGAAGTATAGCTAATTCCCGATATAATATACACACCGAACCACGCAATAACTAGCGTATATCTTAACCTGTAACTCATGCATATACAACTCAATCAACTTTATCCTTAGTTCACTTTAAGTACTCCCGTTTAAATCATACTCCTCTATGACAACTAATGTTCTCGAAGACCTTCAAATATATGCATTCTTAATATGGTAGGTAACATATATCTTGAATCGAGATAACCTAAGTCTGATTTATCTTCCCAGATTTTCCATTTAGTATCTGAACTTATTTACCTCCGTGGTATCGGTGTGGTTAGATCGGTACTTATATTCTAGCATTTGAATCCGTTTTCCGCCGTATATATATAAAATATCATCGACATCATCGGCCAGATTAGCATAAACTTCGGTTTATAATTTACGCTCCTAATGTTCTCGTTCCGAAGGTATCTGCGTCATTAGCCACTTAAGATATATAGAACATATCTAACAAAACGATAATGCGGTAAGAAACACAAGCGAAAATAAATACCGTATCTGAAGAAAAAATAGTTGCTTGAAGCGAAATTTCTTAAAAATGAAGTATAACCATCAGCTTAGCATTTGCTAGCAGCAGCAACGAATTGTGAATAGTCATGTCGTAGTCAAATATGAATAAAATACGTAATATCTGAGGATTATCGGATAAAGTCATACAAACATAATTCCACAATGAAGTCTCGGGCGTAACACATGAATATATAATAGGGTTCCGATAAGCACACAATCACCCAAATAGAAATCATGAGACTCAGCAACGGCCCAAAAACTCTAGTCGTGAACCTCACATCTCATTATCCCCGCTGATGCCATCCTACAATGCGCATACTCGATCCGTCTACACAGGAATGGACAGAATCCTTGATCACCTGGCAGCATACGCGTTATAAGGCCAAAACCGCGCTTATACACAAGTATAAGACGCAGCCGCTTATACACAGTATAAGGCACGCGCCGCAACTATACCGTAGTATAGGGCCCGTCGACAATGCACCACGGCAAAGTAATCAAAGAGAGTCGTACCTTGCCTTGTTATACCGTGGTAGGGCCAAACGCTTGTATATATATTAGTATAGGGCCACCGACAATACCTTGACAAAAGCGATCAAAGAGAATCATACATGGCGCTATACCGTAGTATAGGGCCAAACTTCCTTACGCTATACCGTAGTATAGGGGCCACACCGACAATGCAGCAAAGCGTCAAGAATCATACGCTATACGGCTGAACCATGTATTATCTTGATAGTATGGGGCCTACGACAATCTGTATGACAAAGCGTCAAAGAGAATCATACCCATGGCGCTATACCGTAGTATAGGGCCAAACCCTTGTATTATACCGTAGTATAGGGCAGCACCGACAATCTTGTGACAAAAGCGTCAAAGAGAATCATACCTTGTATACGTAGTATAGGGTAATAGCGTCACGTATCACACTTAAGGAAGAGGAGGAATCACTAATCCCTAGTAGTCCCAACTATAGGGTCATATCCTAATACTCGATGCTTCAATCATACATAACTCCGCCAGTACCTACCGATAACCAACTACTTTACTTCAATGACTAGCAAAACATACGGTAGCCACATCGCCTGATCGTAAATCAATCACAACCTTGTGAAGGCCACATAAATACCACAGTGCCGACAAAGCCACATAAATACGGCAAGTGGAAAGCGAGGCCACATAAATACACATGAAGTGCCGTCGAGGCTCCTGCTTATTCTGAAGTGCCGACAAAAGCCCGCATACAAATACACGAGAATGAGTCAGTACATATCTGAGAAATATAAGTTGGGAGTTCGGGGCCGTGGCACCTCGAAACCGGCCTTGATGCTTTGCGAGAATGAGTCACATAATCATATTAGGCTGTAGCATGTCATCACCCGGCCATTACGTATATGCCATTCCCATGTCATGCTCCTTGAGACATACAATTCTGTAATTATATTACAAGACTGTACACCCTTTACACATAATTATAATACAAGGGCAGGTACACATTAAAGTACATAGGTAATACACGTGAGATAAGTACTCGCCTCACACTAGAAGCTATACTTAAAGTCCTCACAGCAGCGATCACAGGCGTGCCAACTTCCAGCGGTCGAGGCCTAGAAACGCCCGAAGTGCTGGGGAACTAATACCAAGTGCGTTCTAGAATAAACATTACCGACTCTCGTGAACGATTTCTAAAACGGTCCTAATAACATGACGGGCAAACTATCGAATTATAAGCTAAATAGAATATGACAATCGATCGCTTGTTAAAATTCCATCTTATCATTTTATCATTACAAATTAACATATGTCATTCTAGTTAATGTGGGTCACTAATTAACAATCTATACTCCAAAATATCAGTATATCTCGACTTGAAAATATTACTTTTTGACTGCTTGCCTTTAATGTGAATTTTAAATCACAGATTTAACATCACTTAATAACTATAATAAGGTCCAATTAAACTCCACATTTAAAGTCTTACATAAAATATCACCTCAAAAAGTCAGCGAAACCTAGAAAAAGTCAGCTTCGACATGCGTCCTCAACGAGCTCACAATTCACGAATTAAATCGCGTATATCGTCCGCAGAACCCTGACCAACTAAGATTTATCATAAAATTCAATTATGTAAGTCAGCCAAAGTCAACTATCTCAAAACCCAAAAATATCTCGAAAGACTTGAAATTTCTTACCTTAACTCGAAGAATGATGGGAGAACAATATTCTCTGACCGATCTTGAGTTTGGCGACAATCGAAGAGAAATGGAAAAAATGAAATTTTTAGGGGAGGAGCTTAATTTCGGCCAAAATGAGGAAAGAAGATGAAGTTGTGATGATGATGATGATGTGGAGGATAATAACATCGAATAGATATTAAAAAAAACTTCGGTGGATTAGGTTTCGGTTAATTACTGCATTTTATGGTACTTAAATCTCCACGAACCCGATTTCAAAGATAAAATTCTTCCATGGCAAACGCTACTAAATTATAAATGAAATTAGGCTCAAAAGTTTTGCAATAATATTATCATCGAAAAAAATTATACTATTCCCGGGTCCCTTGCCGACCCGAAAAAAAATTTATTTATTTATTTTTTTTTTAAATGCCAGGGTTATTACATGCGTATGAAGAAGAAAACCGGTGAAAAGGATTCTTGTTCATTAAGGAAAAAGTATTACTTGAGAAATAAAGTTGTGGCTTTAGTAAAGGTGTTGTGGCGAACAGCAGTGGAAGGCTAAGTGGGAGGCAGAGAGGAGGATGTGAGGAAGTCAATATCCACATCTTTTACCGACATAGAAGGTTAGTTCTTAAACTTTGTGCCATAATATGTGTAATATCTGATTTCTATAAGGATTAATAAGTGAGATTTGGATGGGGCAGTAGGTGATGAAGTAAATTTCGACGGCGAAATTTTTATTAGGTAAGGGGAAGGCGAAATAACCCGTTCCGTATAAGCATTTTTTTAATATGATTTGGTGCCGGTTGAGTCTTTTGCGGTTAAATTTAAAATTTAATCGAATAATGATAATATGGGTTGAGCGATAATATATTTGAGAATAAATTTAATTTGACTCTGTTGAATATGTTGTTAAGCAGAAGAAGCGAATTTACTTGACAAAGCGAGACCTAAAGTCCATAAAGGTCCACTTCTGTAACTTCTTAACCTTATCTGCCTCAACCTTATCATCAAAATCATTGTCTTCCCTAAGGAAGGGCCATTAACCCACAATTGTCCACTTGAAATGTTTCATTTTTGCTTGGAAAAATCTTGTGGAATCCCAAAACCCATGTCGTTTCCCATCTCTCTTTCATCAAAGGTATGGGTTTTAATCTTCAAATCTCATCATTTAAGGCTAGAGTTGACTTTTATATAGTGAGTTTTGTGTTGACTTTAGATGTGACTTTATTATGGTATAGAAATGTTATCTAAGTTTAGTTTAGGGGATTAGAGGTGATTTTGAGTGATTATTGGGGTTAGAAAGTGGTGTAAGTTGAGGGTTGACTTTTTCTTAAATTAACTCTAAATTGTAATATGAGGTTAGAGGACTTTAATATAGTTATTTTGGGAATAGAATTATTGGTTTGGATGTGGATAGATAGAGATTGGATTGAAAGTTTGGGGAAAGTTCGTATAGTATTTAGTGTTTGAATTGGAGGTTGTATTTAATGGTTTAATTAGTTGTCAATTGATGGTTGGATTGATTAGAATGTGATTTAAGTGTTATTGTTGGGGTAATAAGGTGATGACCGAATATTGGAATTTTAGAAGTGCATACTGATCTTGGGGATAGGATGATTGCTAAGAGTTGTAAATTTGAATTGTGAGACGTGTTATAACACTCGGGGTTTATATAGATGTTAAGAGAGGTTATTCTACGGAATGTGTTATAATGTATAATTTCTTTGAATAGGAGTTGAGCTTTGGATCACAGCCTGAGGGCTACTTTAGAGTTATCATTCTTGCTTTTTGGGCTCGGTGAATACAAATCTCTTGATGGGGACACTTTCATATATATTATGTTATATATTTTGCATGTGTTATTTTGGGACTATTCTAATATGTGTATTGTGTGTGACTATGATTGATATTATGTAATTGTGATTTATGACTCGTGTAATGAAACAATTGAATTTTACGATTGATATTATGAAATAATTATTGATTATGGAAGGTTATATTATGAGATAGTGAGATTATGATTCATATCGTGAGATATTAGTGATCCATGATCATATTATGGGATAGTTGTGAATATGATTCATGTTATGAATTGTGTGTGGTTGTGTGTGTGTGATAATCTTGAGATGTTTTGATTGCTTTGTGTGGTTATTTGCGGAAGCTGATGGTCGCCCGACCGGGAGGTTTGGTATGGTGTACATATTATTATTGGGTAGCCCGTGGATTTGGGGGTTTGGTGTGTTATGCGGAAAATGAGGGATGTAGCCTCGATCGGGAGGATGAGGTGGAGGCCTCATCCCGATTATTTGGAGGTGGATTTTCGTATGTGTATTATTTGGAGGTGGATTCTCGTATGTGTATTATTTATTGAGTGGATTCCTCATACATTTACTATTTGTGGAGGTGGATTCCTCATTTGATGACTTTATGTGTTGAAATTTGTTTCCACTTAAATGAATATGTGTTATTTATGGTTGTAAGAAATTTCCATGTGTATTGTATTATGTAACATAAATATAAGAGGATCTTTATGTGATATGTGGGCGGTATTCATTGTGTAGCTTTGGTTAATGTATGTGCATATGTTATATATATATAAGTATGGATATATGTGATAGGATAATCATTATTTGTATTCACTGAGCAATAGGCGACTCCACTTTCATGAATTCGTGCGTTTTTAGTACTGGAGTCTGGGCGATCGTTGAGGTGGTGAGGATCTGTTCTTCTTTGGCTAGCGTGAAGATCATAGGATAGGCGGTGGTGGCATAGGAGTCCTAAATCGGTCATTTCCTTTTTGTTGTCGATTTGTATATATCTAGACGGTGTGTTGTATTATATTGAGGGGTTTGGTTGTCATACTTTCACATGTTGGTTTAGTATATCGCAGGTTGTATTATTGGTGGATTTGTGATACATTGTCTGTTATTTTGTTGGATGTGCTGTTGAAACACCACGATGGAGTAGAGAGTTGTTTTGATAATGTCAGCATGTTATATTTGTTATTGTATCCATCGATTGGTGACTCTGATGTACAGGTTGTTAATGATCCTAACTTCAGGGCGGCCGACCTGGGGGTGGGTCGTTACATTACAAGAGTTACAAATCTTTACATTATTAGCTTTGATGGATAGTTAATACGAAAATTATGATGAAAAGTTTGA
This sequence comes from Lithospermum erythrorhizon, assembly GCA_019722365.1. NCBI lineage: Eukaryota > Viridiplantae > Streptophyta > Magnoliopsida > Boraginales > Boraginaceae > Lithospermum > Lithospermum erythrorhizon. The sequence goes on from JADFUC010001311.1 coordinate 145,773, forward strand.
AAGGTCCCTCTACCTATAAATAGCCTCCTATTCTCCATCTAATAGTATGCATAACAAAATAATATATTAAACACATAACTGAAGAGGTTTATAGGAAAAGAGGAAACATAACTACCGGTGAAGGAGCTTTTGGTGATTTCAATCTTCCGGCGATAATCTGCAGCGTTCTAATGAGCACGAGTATGTCGTTAATCCAGTATGTACTAGTTAACATATATGTGATAATCATATAATTCAAGATTTTGAGATTATGTTGTGTTTAAATAATCATCTAACATGTGGTATCCGAGCCTAGGATTGTGAATGCATGATTATCTATAGATATATTAAAACGATATCGATCCATTTTGTTTCCGTTATTTTGGCCTTATTAATAACGATACTATGCTTGATCGAGATCATGTTCATTTCAATCTTGAACGTTAACATAAAGATTTAAAAATGGGACGTCTCATAGTTAATTAATTCTAAAAGAAATGAGGTGATTTATTTCCACTAGAAAGAAACTATTGAAGTCCTTGAGAACTTCTAAAAAGATGAGAAAAGATATGGCTTGAAACAATAATGGCATTGCTCTTTGGTGCTTGTTGTCTTTCTGCATCTTATTTTATCTTGCCTCTATCAGGCATTTACATAGTCTTAGATTGGATTCTTGAGAATAAGATGCATCAATTTATATTTTCGATAAGAGAATAAGATGAAGAAACTACTCCATATAGTAACGGTGGCCTCTCCTATAACTCCTTGTAATCATGCGAGTTAAAATATTGAAGGCTTTAACAGAAGTTGTACATTCACAAATATTTTAATTTTTTTATCGATCTTGCTGATAATGCTTCCCCATTGTCCTTGCCATTCTCAAATCCAAATATCTATTATCTTAAATTCTTAATCATTCCATTAATTATATTGGCCATCCTACCAATTTCACATGAAATGTTCTTTTAACTAGCATTTCTTCTGAAATGCACATACCAATGGCCACTGAATGTATATTCTACATAAAAAATTGAGGTATAAGAAGTTCTGAGTTACATTGCTTAATGAAAATGTTGAATTCTTATATGCTAATATACCCACGAATGATTAATTTGCTTTGTAATTAGTCGCTTGTAAATTAATTCCAATATAGTCTACGTAAATGATGTACTAGTATGTTTAGAGTACTAGTAAGTCTATTTTATCATCTTATGTGAATAATTTCATATTGGTGAAATATTTGGATATTTTGTCCTGAGATAAATAATATTAAATACATTTGAACAATACTTAGGGAGCTATTCGAATTAATATATCAACTAATTTTGGAACTATGGTATCAAACAACATCATGTATATAGTTTTTAGGTGACTACCAGCGGGGAGTACCTTTAGTATGTTGTTTATTTATTCAAAATTATTATATGTGTTATTTTAAGCCTAAATTCTTATATCTCTAAATTACAGTTAATTTACCTTGAGCCTTACCTCGATAGGCATCCATTATGAAACTCAATGGAACCAACTTCTCAGAATGGAAAGAGCAAGTTGAGTTTTCCTTGGGGCTACTTGAATTGGACATGGCTCTTCGTTATGAACAACACACTCAGCTACTAAAGAAAGAACTCGAGGTAACAAACGCCATTCTGATTGGGAACGATCTAATAGGCTAAGCATTATGTTTATGCGAATGTTGATCGATACCAACATCAAAACCTCCCTTCCCAAAACCGAGAGTGCAAAAGAGTATTTGCAAGCCATCGAAGGTCGGTTCAAGACTGCTGAAAAATCCCTTGCTGGGAAACTTATGACAGATCTTGTAACCAAGAAGTTCGATGGTTCTCGCTCAATGAGCGCTCATGTCATCGAAATGATTGACCTTGCTGCCAAACTTAAGGAGTTGGGCTTGACTATGGATGATGCTCTGGTCCAAGTCATCTTGTGACTTACTCCCGTTATGAGCCATTCAAAATTCGTTATACTTATTTATTAAGGAAAAGTGGAGTCTTGTGATTGACTAACAAATTGGTTCAAGAGGAGTCTAGCGAGGCCATAGGCTTTAAAGTTGCTCATTTTAGTCAAGGAGGCTGGAAAAGCTCTTGGGAAAAATTTCTCAACCCCATAAGCGTGTAGCGCCCAAATCGGAAATGATCTTTGGTTAAATCGCATGAAAGAAGAAAGCAGTTTGCAAGTGCAGCAGAAGCTGGACATTTCGAGGCGGATTATTGGCGTAAAGAATGGTTTGAAAAGAAAGGTAACCCCATGGGTTTCGTAAGTCATTTCGAATCAACTTTTACTGATGTTCCTTCTTCTACTTGGTGGATTGATACATTGGTGCTAATGTTCGTGTTTGAATTACATGCGGGGATTCATTCTGATCGAGCCATAAGCAAGTGAGGATTTCATTTTGATGGGAAATAAAGACAAAAGCTCGATTGAAGCCGTTGGCACTTAGATCTTACTTTAGCAAGCGGTTGCTCCAGTTGGACTTATGTCGACCTCTTTATGTACCGTCTATTTTCGTAATTTGATTTACGTATGCATGTGATAAGTTGGATACTTTCGTTTGAATTTAGCAATGGAAATTTCAGTTTGTTTAAAAATTCTATCCTTATTGGTTCTGGAATTTTAATTGATGGACTTTATAAAATTCATCTCAAACCTCAAGATGCTGAACTCCATGTCACCTTGCATAATAATGAAACAAAGAAGTCATCTAAAAAAGACTCCTACTTCTTGTGGCATAAAAAACTAGGTCATATATCTAGTGAAAGAATCAAACGATTAGTAAAGGATGGTGTCCTCGAACATTGATTTTATAACATTGCATCATGTGTTGATTGTATTAAAGCAAAAGTACAAAAATACAAAGAAAGGAGGCCGAAGTACCCGACTTCTTGAAATAATACGTCTGAGATATTTGTGGTTGCTTTTGAAGTTCCAACTTATGGAGAGGCGAAAAATACTTAAATCACTTTTATCGATGATTATTCACGTTATTGCTATCTTTATCTATTGCATGAAATCTCGGTCGTGGATGTTGTACAAATATTCATTGCGAAGATTGAAAAGCGATTAGAAAATTAAAAATCATTAGATTGACAGGGGGTGGTAAGTTTTATGAAGGTATGATGAAACGAGGACAACATCTGGACCTTTTGCTAACTCCTCCAAAAAACTTGGGATGGATTGCTCAATACACAACGCCTGGATCTCCGTGGCGAGCGGTGTAGTGAGAGGCGTGTCGGTACATATATGGAAATGGTTAGATCCGTCTTTGAGTCTCATCTTGAGAACACATGTATCCTTGTGGATGGATGCATTACGAACAACTGTTTATATCTTAAATACGGTTCCAAGTAAGTCCGTTCCTAAGACTCCTTTCGAGCTTTGGAAAGGATGGAAACCTAGTTTAAAACATCTTCAAATTTGGGGATGTCCGGTGAGCTAAATTTACAATCCATGAAAAGAAATTGGATTTCAAGGCGTCGTGGTTCTTTTATTGGTTATCTAACAAATCCAAAGGATATAGGTTTATTGTGCAACCATAGTGCGAAATTGTTGAAACCGAAAATGCCGATTCTGTAGAGGTGGTAGGATCGATTGGGAGTACTAAACAACGAAGTAATAGATTCGAGGAAATAGGCACTGTTCCTTTACCCTCTATTACGAGGAAAGCTTGAGAACTCCTCGTGATGAACACATTCACGATGAGAAAATCCCATAAATGATCACCCAACGCCATAATGAGATTATCTCTGATTAGGAATATTCTTGGCATACAGGAACCCGGCATTAAGAGCGATCTCTCAAAGAAAAGTGATACGCTATTCTGATGATTACTTGCTTTATCTAATGGAATCGAAGGATAAGGATCGATTTCTTATTCTGAAACCATCAATGATGTTAATTCTAATAAATGGTTTGATGCTATGAAGATGAATTAAAATCTATGGAAAAAATCAAGTGTGGGAACTGGTTCAATTGCCTCACAGGCAAAAAAAGCGTCGGTTGTAAATGGGTTTCCAAACCAAGCGACTCTAATGGAAAGAATTGAGCGATATAAAAGCCGAGACTTGTTTGAGTTTTAAATCGAGAAGAAGGCGTCGTATTATGAGACTTTTGCTCCTGTTTCTAGGAAAAATTATCTTAGAATTATCATGGCATTAGTAGCTCATTATGATCTCGAGTTGCATCAAATGGATGTGAAAACTGTTTTTCTAAATGGAGACTTGGAAGAAGAAGCCTACATGCATCAACTAAAGGCCATGCTTGAAGAGACGGGGAAGACATGGTTTGCAAACTTAATAAATCAATTTATGGGCTCAAACAAACCCGACAATTGTAATAACCCGTTCACATTAAAATATGTTGCTCTTATATATATTTAAATTTTCGATTAAATTGGTGGGACCGGAGATAGTATAAATAATTTGCGATGATAATATTATTTAAGTAAATTATTTGATAGAATACGTTATAATTTAGTAGTATGTGAGGACAATTAGAGTTAAGTTAGATCGTTAAGTGGATTCGATGGCTCGATTTGCGTGTTCGAGACACACCAATCTCTGTGCGGTTTTTCTTGACTTAAGAGATAAGTATAAATGCTCATCACTTATCAAACCAAAACACAAAATATCTTGTCCATTCTTGTGAGCTTAGCCGAATACATGAAGCACAAACAAAAATTTTTCTCTTCATTTCTTCACTTTGTTGCATATAAAGATCCTCGAGTCGATTCTTAAGGTTTCTGACGTCTTTCCCTACGATTTTGGTAAAAATAGCGTTTGGTTGATTTTTGAGGGTTGACTTTGGTTGACTTTTACATAATTCAATTTTATGATGGATGCTGGTTTGTTATGGGTTACATGGCGTATATAAGTGATGAATTCATGACTTTGAAGATAAGTTTGAGGATGTTATGAATTAGAGTTGACTTTCTAGGTTTTAGTTGACTTTTTGGGTTGATATTTTTATAAGATTTTAAATGTGTAGGGAGTTTAGTGGGACCTTATTGTAGTTGTTGTGATGTTAAAATGGTGATTAAAAATGGATTAAAAGGCGGTTAAGGTTGAAAAAGTGTTATTTTCAAGTTGAGTTATAATCGATATTTTGGAATATATATTGTTAATTATGGACTTGAGGGTTAATTAGAATGACTTATAAGTTGATTTGAAATGTTAAAATAATAAGGTGGAATTCTAGCGGGGAGATCGATTGGGTTGTGTCCGGCAGGTTATTTATTCGTTGCTTTTATACGTCATTTGGACAGCAGAAATAGTTCACTAAGAGTTGGTAGCGTGTCTTAGAGCATGAATATTGTAGTAGGTCTTGATTATACTAGGGTGTTTTTCTTGATTACTCTCTTTTTGTAGCCTTGCGGCATTCTTGTATTTTGGGATATGTTGTATATTTATGGAGTTGGTTGGTTAGATATCTGATGGATTTAAAATTTTACAAGCTGTTATCATTTGAGAATATTAATGAAATCAATTTTTTTGGATGAAACCGGTAGTTTTTTAACTAATTAGATCCATCGGTTTGGTGACTACGGTGTTCGGATTATAATGATTACTTTCAGGCCGACACAGAGGCGGGTCATTGACAATGGTATCTAAAATTTCATGAAATGCGTTACTAGTTTAGGTTTCAATGAAAATATAGTTGACCTTGTATACCTCGAGATTCGGTGGGAGCAAGTTCATATTTTTGGTTTTGTGTATGTTGATGACATTTTATTGGCTAGTAAGCGACCTCGAGGTTGATACGTGAAACTAAAGTTATCTCTCGAAAGAACTTGAAATAATGAAAGATATGGAGTGAGGCTTCCTATGTGATCGGGATAGAAATATTCATTGATAGATCCTGAGACTCACAGGACTATCTCGAGAAGCGTATTGACAAAGTCTTGAGATTCGGCATGACTAATTGTTCCTCAGTCTGTTCAGCTGCATAAAGAGAACGAAACTTGTTCTTGACGTGTCCACAGACTCTTATGGAGCGAAGAAATAGCAAAATATCGCATCTTATAACTGTAGAGTTTGATGTATTCAGTGCATCTGAACACGATATTATCATGTTGGTTTGCGGGTAGATTTCAAAGCAACCCGGGGATCGCTGCTTGGAAAGGCACAAAGAAAGTATTGAGACACCTCGAGAGAACAAAATTATATGCTCACCTATAGAATCGAGTCACCGCTTGAGGTGATTGGTTATTAGGTCAGTCTTCTTTGGATGTCGAGACACTCGGTTATATCTCTTATGTGGAGGTGCAATATCTGGAAGCCAAAATACGAGATGCTTTTCGGGTCCACCATGATGGATGAGTACGTGGCATGTTACGAGGCTTACATTCGGGGAGGCATTGGGCTGCGTAATTTTGTCTGTGGTTGGCACTTTAGAATTTCATCTCTGAGCCGTGCTTGTCTTTTGTGACAATGAAACTCTGACCTTCTTCGAGCGTGATAGGATAACTAGGGTTAGAAAACATGAGCCTAAAATACTATTCTTAGGCAGATGTTAAGCGAAGAAATTGTTTTTGAATCAATAAGTACAAACTTACAAGTGGCTGATATTTTCACAAAAGGACTACCTCCAAAGACCTTTCAGGGACATATTGAATGTATGGGTCTTGTTGATAGTTCCTAATTATCATATATCTTCTGTCGTTTATCTTTGTACTCATATATAACAATTATTGAGCTCTTAATAAATTTTAACATCTGTCATTTCTGTTTTATGTTATGTATACCTTATGTTTAATTGAATGATAACAGAAATAGTCTTGCGAGAAGACATTACTTGTTGACCCGTTATGTTACTCTTATTCTGATTACAGCTATGCAGAGTTATCCAATGTTGTAGTACATGGAAATAGCGTGTTGCGTAATAACGTGTGCTTGTATGACTTTTCATTGACAACTTGATTAGTCAGTACTTATAGTAATGATATAATTTACTGTCACGCCCGCTTTATGTCTTTAATATAAAAATTATAATAAATCCTTATTGACCAAGTGGGGAGAAATGTAAAACTATTTATTTTATTTAAAATTCTTCCTCATTATTATGGTCATTAGTAGGATATTTAAATTTCATATTAAATTGCAAATTCATTACATATGTTACAAGAGTTACAAATCTTTACGTTATTAAAACTTTGATGGATAGTTAATATGAAAATTATGATGAAGAGTTTGAAGAGTCACCACTACTACTATAAAATAGCATCGCATTCTCCATCTAATAGTATGCGCCAAATATATTAGCATGCTTAAAGAGGTTTATAAGAAAGAGGAAAAGCAACTAACTATAGAATTGAAGGAACTTTGGTGATTTCACTCTTCGTGAATGTCACCAGCGTTAATGGTACAGGTATGTCATCAATCAATTATGTATTAGTTAACATATATGTGATGTCATGTAATTGAGAAGCTTTGAGATTATGTTGTGTTTAAATAATCTCATCTAACAATATGAAGTAAAAATAACTATTATATCAAATAATTTCAAATATAGCAAGATTAGATGGAAATTCAATATATAATTTGAAAAAATTAAATAAAACAAGAGATGACTTATGCATTATAATATCTATATATAGTCCATTAATGTTAAAGCAATTGGTACTATTATAAAGTTATATACAATTTTAAGTAATTATATATAGTGGCTATCTATAGACTACGAAAGGTCAATTTGTAAAAAATAATTGCTAAATAAAAGCCAACGAACATTTATACATTCAAACAATTGTATATAATCTCTTAATTATAAAATATATTCCTTTATAAATAAACATATCTTCCAAGAAAATGAATAATAATTGTAATAAAAAATGAAGAATTAAACTTATACAATTACTACTAAGTAATCATCAATCTTGAAAATAAGCTAGGCATAAGATAAAAATAACAATAAAATTCAGCAATCATAAAAATTAAATTTGAAGTGAAAAATATAAGTATTATTCTTAGTAAAATAAATTATTTGTATATATTACCACGTGCAACGTAGTTATGATTTTCTAGTCATAATAAACCACTGTGTATATTAGGATACATCTACAAAGTCAATGTAAACAATATGCTGGTAGATGGAAGATTTTTAATAGTTATCATCCCCTCAAGATTCTAAAACAAATAGGAGTTGATGGTGAGTACCTGATTACTTTATAATTAATTGAGCAATTTTTTTTAAAAAAAAATATGAAATAAATTATAAGGACATCAAAATGGAATAATATATAGTATATATGTTTTTATGAGAATATAACAAAAGACATTAATGATGAGCTAATCAAATAATTTAGTGAAAAAGCCTCTTGCTAATAATCAAAACGTCATGTATTCGAAACTTAACTCATCACGAAATATTTAATTAAAAAAACATTATTAATTAAATGGAGGATTTGAAACTATCTAAATACAAGTATTATGAATTTTGATTTATATGCTCGGTATTAGATTCTTGTTAATTTTAACTTGAAATATCCGCTTAGACCACTGATGGGTGTGTTGAAAAAGAGATTAAGCAATGTTGAAAAAAAATTTATAGTGTAATGGGGTTGTTTAAAAAAGTGATGTGGATTAAATTGGGGAATTTTTTTCGGTGATTTGAATCTCGAGGAGTGAAGCAGGACACGTCGCGCTTAGAAGTGAAGTACATTTGTTGAATCTCGAAGTGGAAGCTGGCATCGCGGGGACACGTGTCGCGTCCATGGCGTGCAGCGTCGGGCGTGTCCAGCGGGGGACAAGCGTGGAGAAGCGCTGTGAGGAAGAGATATGTGGTAGTGTCGCGTTTGATTAGGCTGGTTCGATTTTTTCGATTTTATCATCTTAATTATTTGGGATCGATTATTTGATATCAAATTAATTTTTTAAATTTTTTTTTACCAAAATTCATCATTTTTTTTTTCTCTATAGAGACAGCTCTGCATTGTTGGACGTAAAAAAAATCACATTTCTTTCAAATATAATTATTATATTATCTTTTCTTAAGCTAATTTTTAGTGAAATGGATCCTAATAATAATGATTTCAATAATCAAAAAGTCGCCTAATTACCCTTTTAGCTATCAAAATCCCGGTAATTATCAATTTGATAATCAATTTAATAATGATTCCAATAATCAAAAATTAAGCCTAATTATCTTTAACTATTTGTAACTTTTCTTTGTTTAGTTATTATTTTGATGTGTGTTTCACTTATTTTATAAAAAAATTAATTAAAATATGAGATTAAGTGTTTAATAATATTTATAATTTTGTTTTTAAAAAATCAAAAAATAATTTATTACGTGTTAATTATTCTTATTTAATTATAAATGATAATTTTATAATTATTTAATCGCAAAAATATAAAAATATAAGTAAATAAAATGTTAGATAAGTGTGGTGGGAGTAGGGTGTTGAATTTTATTAAGCAATGGCGAATTTGTCTTATGTAAATTTGAGTGGGTGTTGAATTATTATGTGGAAGAAGATGATGTAGGTGTTGAAAATTGAAAAAAGTGGTGTTTGAATAATTTTAGCATGTAGATAAACTGCGTTACAATGAAATACAGTGGATACAATTGTAATCATTAATGTCCCCAGCTATTCTAATTTGTGAAACTTTGCACATGGTTGTCTGAATCAATCAATAAAATAAAAGTGTAATTCGAAATATCTGGACCTAAAACTTACTATTAAATTGATTTAAAATGTAAAGATTTTTAGTTTTTTTATGCTCCAGAAACTGCTTGTCAAATGTAATTAATTATATTATAATAAATTATAAAATTTACTTTTATGAAAACATATTTGAAACAATTTATTAAATATCAATTTATATTTTTTGAATTAAAGAATAAAAAATAATTAGTAGTCAAGTAGACATCTAGCAACGTCTATAAATTAAGTGGAGTAGTACTAACATGCTATACTCCGTATTTAAGATCAATTTGTATGGCATTGATGAAATTTCTAGTTGATTAGATCAGTTAAATAAATAACAAAATGGATGGATGAACTTGATTTAATTGAGAAACAAATATTAGTATACATAATTAAAATAAAGGAATGTCGTTTTCACTTTGAGAATAAAATAAAAGGGATGAATGAGAAATTAAAACCCCATTGCAAATTCAGGAAGAAAAATCAAAAAGCCATTGCCAGATTGTGAAGTTGTGTACTACCTCACGTTGCAACTTGCAACTGTCTGCATGGTGGCATGGGCAAACCTGGTTGGTAGTGGTTTAGTTGAACCATCAAAAATCATAAAAATATGTATAGGTCAGGTAGTTAGTAGATTACTTTAAGTTTTGAGTTCATATTTGTATCACCATTTATATTTTTGTATTTATACATTATTATCTTTGCCACTCTAAATTAATTTTTGATAATTTATTATATTTTTAGTATAATTAATTCGAGCTTTGTGGACCCGATTTAAAAATATATTTATTTATTTTTAACAAAAAATTTATATCATAATAAAATATTTTTTGTAGTTAATTTACTAATTGTATAAAAATCGTCAAAAAAAATTAATATATATTTTGAGCGTAACAATGAATTTAGATGCGTGCTGCATGGTGGAGACAAGGATCAAATCTTATCCACAAATCCAAATCATCTCAGCTCCAATAGTCAAGTCCACTCCATTTATAGTTCTGTACTATGGAATTCACCGTGTATGTCCTATTTACGAGGTAATTGTATACAGTATATGGTTCCAAAAAGTGAATTTAAATTGTCAATTGATCTTCGATTATTTGAAAAATATACAAGTTGTATGTTGTCCAACAATTAACGAGCATTGAGATTGATTAATAATAAAAGTTTATATGTGAGTGCCGTGTTGGGAAATTAAAGGGATTCGTTATTATATGAGCATAATTCTTTCAGTAGTCTGATAAATTTTAGGATGCGTATTTTGACTATAAAAAATGTGCTATCTCACACCAATTAGTGGGTATGATCTAGAGTATCATACCAATTTTAATAAATTATACATGGTATTAGAGCTCATTATAGTTAATTGTTGATTTGGTCCCAGATAGTGGGACGAAGTTCCACTTTAGTTACAGATAGTTACATTGTTCTTAGTGTCAAAATGGCCTGAAGTGTTCGCGGTGGTCGCAAAAGTCACAAATGTTGAACATTTTATCAAATTCTTTTAGATGCCAATGAGTAACGTTGTATTTAAATGGGCCAAATGCTGATCTTTATGTAGCTTTTGAGGTAATACGTAATGATGTAATACGGAATTGCAAGTGCGGCTTAGATCACATTATTTGGAATTCATCAGTAATTATTTCCTTAAATTCAATGGCGGTTTGTGATTTGTAAGGGCCGCCGCTATGAGGGAGTGTTAGATTGATACAATAGGATTCGCGTATGATTGTTCACATTAAAAAAGTGGGAGAGGATTAATTCTTATATAAGGCTAGGAATCTTTAAAAGCTTATCTCAATTGGTTTTAGATGAATTTGTTTTCTCTAACAAGGTTTTAGATGTTATTGAATTATGGTGTGTTATGGTATATTGTTGTGTATTATGATGTACTGTGGTGTATTGTGGTGAATTATGGTGTATTTTATTGTATTTTGATATATTATATTGTATTATGGTGTATTATGATATATTCAGTTGTTTATGAATGTTTCACTATTAAGATGATTTCAAGAGTTAAGGTTTATGTTAATCAAAAATTGAAGTAGCAACAACAAAATCCTAAATATAAACCTTAACTCATCAAACCCAGGCTCTTTTAACTCAAATTTAATTTCTTACAAAGTTTTCAAATTTCATTTTCCCTCTTCAATCGGTTATATACCTCCATTGTCCTTCTTCAAAGCAAAAAATCTTACCTTTTATTTTATTATTATTTAATATTTTTAAGTTGTATAAAAATACTTCAACCCCAAAATCTAATTTGAGGTGTTATTCCAAATTTATCCTTGTTTAAATGAAACTCATAAGTCAATTTAAAAAATATGATAGTTCAGTCTCTCCCTTATCTGTAAAAATGAAAATTATAGTCCCATAGTGAGAAGTATTTTTATAATTGGCGGCTTCAAAAAAATAAGGTCAAATTAAATTAGGGATTTAATAAGAAATACAATATTAATAGGATGGAGTCGTGGACGAGAGAAGTATATGTCGAACTCAATATGGATTCCATTTTGTTTAGGGGTGAAGATACTTGATCGAATGTGAAAATTAGAAACTAGGGACTAGGGAGTAAATAAATATGACGGAGTACCGGCTACCGACACTCTGCTAGATTAGGTGTCCGGTATCCCTCTCTCCCTCTCACGCAAATTGAATAGAACGGGGACCTACCAGTTACATTACTCTTGTTTTCCCCTGCTATTGTTATTATCATACTGCCGGACCACACAAGGAATGAAGTCCGAAGTCACAAGTCAAAACTCATACTCCATCCTCCTATTTTTTTTTTAATTTGTCATCACAGAATTTTGGCATGCTTATTAAAAATATTATTATTTAGTACTGTGCCTCGTTTATAAAGGATAATCTAACGCTACGTATTCTCTCATTTGATATTGAATTAAAGAAGAAATATAGAAAGGCAATCGCAGACCAAGGTATTCTTTGACATTCTGACTGTGATATTCAGTTAACAGGTTAGTGTGATTCGAATTGGATTAGTTGTCCTCTTTTGAGCGATTTGTGTCAGATTGGTTGGTGTATTTGGGTGACTCTCTATTTACTTGGAAATTCAAAGCAATTCGTATTGATATTTGTTCTTGAAGTTGAATCTGGTAGCGACTGTTGTTACTTGTGAGCATGTTGGTTGAAAGGTCTCCCTCTGAGTTTTGGGATTAAAATCACGCGTGCCCATCACGACTCCGATATGATGGTCGGTTGGCTTTGTATCGTACAAAACCGATTATTCCATGGGCGCAATTGGAGTCGCTTTAGCAATTGTATATATAACACGATACCGATTATATCGATTGTGATTCTGTGATATTCTACAACAGTTAATGTTTAGGGATATAGTAGGAAAAAGAAGCACGAAAGTGCATTAGAAATGTTAAATAACAAGTAAAAAAAAATAAGAAAAATTTGCTAAGATGACAAGTAAAAAAAACCTAAGGGAGTATATGGGACTATTATATTACTATCCCGGTTTCAATTTACTTGATTATGCAGCAAAAAATTTGAATTTTTTTTATTTGATCATATAGGATTTCAATGTAATTTTATCTTAATTTTTCTTTTTTTGTCCCTTAATAAAATAATTTTTATCTTCATGATCGACTAAAGTGCTTTTTGATAAGGTACTAGTAAAGGAGACGTTCGATGCACGTCATGCAATGGTTTTTTTAAATATTTGATACATTTATTATGTTTTATTAGAAATCATTCCAAAATTATATAAACTTACAATCCTTTGACTTTTTTCCTAATTAATAATTTTTTAAAGGGTTACTCTAATCACGAATAACTCTATACTAGGAAAAATTACAATAAATTACAATGATTAATTTTTTTTTCAAAAAAAACATCAGTAGTTTTATCAGTTTTATAGCACAGTCATGTTCCTTTTTGTGGATAGTATTTGTTTTATTTTCTAGTACATTGTATTTCAAGTATAATTTTATAAGTAATATGGTGTATTACTTAAATTATTACTCCCTCCAATCCATTTTAATTGACGTTTGACTTTTTTAAAATTGAACTTTGACCATCAATTACTAATTATTCATTATTCTAAAAAATATAAAATTAATATAATTCGATTTGTCTTTTAAAATATTTTCATAATATGTTTTTTAATTTTTTTAATAATATAGTTAAAGAGTAATTGAAGATAAAAAAATTTACCTCGATATGTGAGAAAGTCAATTAAAATGAATTGGAGGGAGTAATATATATTATTCTTAATATATATTCAACAAAAAATAATATTTTTTTAATAAATTTAAATACTATATGACAATCATGTAATACCATTTTTTAGTAAAACAAAGAAATGTAGTAATAATATTAACATCCAAAATTACATTATTCAAATAATCAATCAAGCATACTTACACTTGACGAAAAAATATTTAGTTTCAAAAGATGAAAGATCTTTAATTTAAACATCTCCTCTTTTTTCCTCCAACTAATAAAAGAAAATAAAAAATTATTACATGACACATTAATTATATTAGCATGTTGTAGTACCTCCCGATTACTTCATCAACTGACTACAACAGTACATTATTTATAATGATAATATTAGGAAAATAATTTTGGGTACTCCACTTATTGATAATAACTTACTTTGTAGTAAAATATAGTTTCAAAATTAAAGAGTATGATATTAATTAAATTGATGTGTATAAGTAGGTCAAGTCATTAGAATACGAAACCATTATTATAAATATTTCAAAATTCAATATCGCCTTAAGAATACAATAATGACTCAATTTAATAAATAATTTAATATAGAGCTAACTCAATTGTAAGTTTTCATGTTGTAGAAAGAATTCTATTGAACTATTTCATTTACATTGTAAAGTTTACTATGATGAGATCATAAAAAATTTACAACCGATCAGGTGACGAATTATGAAAGATCACCTATTGTTAAAATTGTCCGACCTAGATTGGCATAACTACTTTTAAATCAAATATTTAACCTTTAACTTATTTTGAGTTGTAAGTTTGCTAATACATATATTAATTTTTTTGGCGTTTTGTAATTACTTTTCAAATTATATGGAGTAGAATAGATTATTATTAGTTCCCCGGCTTGTGAGAGGATTCCTTGTTTGGATTCTTAATCCCAAGACCTCTCTAAAAAACTATGAATTGCCAATAGAATCAAATATTCATTACTCGTAGTAATGAGGTGTATATATTAAATATATACTTATCATTGTTCATAAGAAGTGTCCAAACATTGAATTCGGAAGTTCAAATTCAAATATTGTCTTATAATAACGTTTATGACATTTGACCGGAAACGCAGCTCTCACTAACTCCAACACCACTAAAGCATACCTCTAAGAATTGTACAATTCACATTCTTACCATGCTTGTATCAATGTGGCTGATCAACAAAGGTGTGTAGTTGAATGTTGTACTTGGTTCCCAACTTTTACATACTTATGCACCCTCTCATTCAACGACTGTTGAATGAGGTGTCATCTTTTGAATACATGTTTGGATCAATAATGAGATCTTGACTCTTTTGATCACGACATCAAGCTAGGCAACTTCTTCAAGATCAATCATAATTATTAGATCTAGTTTACTTCTTATTCACAACTTCACAACTTCTCAAGTTGTGACTGTATTCGGTTTCTACTATGTAGTCATCCAGTTTGTAGGTCTTATTCATAACATAGTTCTTCATGTTGCTTGAAATAAACTTAGATCACAAAGCGACTTTAGTATAAACGATTGACTTAAATCTGACCACTTTTTCGTGCTCTTATTTCCCCTTACAACTTAGAAGATGGGACAATGTTGTATTTCATTGGAAAACGACTTTCTTAAGATATTCAGTTGGATCCAGTTTCTATATCTATCATATCAGTATATCTTAACTCAACTCATTTAGTTATATACCCGGATCTCCATGAATTCTTATCCCAAAAGTATCGAACTATCTCATGATCTTTTATAAAGAAACTCGTACACAATCTAACTCTTTATAATTGTGTTATTCTCTATTATTGGTATGTCATCCACATACTAATTTGTAAATCCAATATAGTTCCCACTGACCTTCTTTTAATTCTACGAGTGTGTCAATTCACGTTAATGAATTCGAACTATTCATATTACTTAACACTATATAATTCAATCATTTGTAAATCTGAGTGATCTTATAAATCATGAATCAACATCTTGTTGCTCCTGGTTCCTCCGTAAATAAGATAGAAGTATCACCTTTTGTCTTATTTGGATAACCATTATAATAATATTTGATAGTTTCAAGTTTAAGTCAAGTCAACTTTTGACATGGATGAAAGTTCTTTAAAATTCACAAACCTGATTATTTCATGAAACAAATTTCATGTTACATCTTATCTGAGGCGTTAGATGTTGATATGTTAAATAATATACATTGTGTGAGCTAAGCAAACATGAATATGTATCCCGTATTATTATATGAAACCATTTCATCTTGAATCCTGCTTCTTTAACACTTTAAAGAATATCAAATATTTCTCTAAGTTGACTCTCACTCATTTGAACTCTTCAAATATCTTTCTACTTGTATTTTAATAAATATATACGTTTAGATCTTACTATAGTTAATATAAGAAGGTGAGAGGATTATTCTTAGATACACTATTTATTAACTTCATAAATATTTATGTATGACTTTAATAAATACATTGCTCCAAATATTTGATTTAATGGATGATGATTACCCGATTATGAATTCAAGTGTTATTGACATTCAACTATATTATTTTAAATTATATGATATTAAAGATTCCATTTCTATGATGTGATTATTACTTATCAATTGGATTGTCCAAAGGAATGGGTTCAAATCATCATGCCGAACTGCTTTTGGCATCACGTGTTATGTTCATTTATGGTTTGCCAACTAACATAATATAATAGATAGATAATATTGTTTGCAACTTTATGTAAAAATTAATGAACAACTGATTTGAATTAATCTGGAAACACAAATATCATTCATGTTCAAAACATAAATGTTAGTGTTTTATTAATTTGTGATTTGTTGATAGGCAAAGCGCGATGACAGTGTTGGAACAAGTGTCAAAGGCAGGTTGGTTCTTGACGGTCCTTCTTGTCGAATATTGTCTTGAGATGTTTTCGAGATTTTCTTTGAATTTGGTAATAATTGGAAGAGATATTTTAGATCCTCTGATATATGGTAATATCTTGAGTGTACCCCAACGTAAGTGCATATTTGGTTGGTTATGGGACAAGGAAAGTATCGAAACAGTATGGAAAGGTTTTGTTTATGGAAGTTATTACCATAACTTGTTTGTGCCTACGTTATATAAAGGCCTGGCTTGAGACCTATATAAAACGGAAAAAAATAGAGTTCTACATTATTTTGTGAGGAAAAGAGCAAGATTTTATCTTTCATTGTAGAGGCGAATATGCGGTGTTCTTATAAGCTCGAATTAGTTTTTTGTACAACATGCGTGACACTGGTTACAACGGTTTTTATTTCTTGAAAATTATTGGATTTACACATACTGGATAGTAGTGTGTAGTGAAGGATAGAGTGTTATAATCGGGGGGAGCCGAACTTATACATCTTGATAGAGGTAGAATAGGGCGTTCGAGGGAGATAAGACCTTATTTGTATTCATTATCATAGTTGAATCCTTATTTGGGCGGGTTGTCCCCGAGGCGTAGGTGCATGTTGCAGGCGGGTTACCGTCTTGTGGTGTTTACTTTCAGTATTGTATATATCTCTGTCGGCTTTATCACTGTCGTGTCTAAGTATTCTTGGCTTGTCGTGTCTTAACTCTTTACGTTCTATTACATTCGTGTCGAGCTGTTATCGGCGGTGGTCTAACGGTGTGTTCAGTAGATCTTTGCTTCCTATTTCGCGGATTACACTTTCCAAGTGGTATCGGAGCTGACTCGACATCTGAGTGAAGATCCGTGTAATACGTGTGTGAGATGAAAGAAAAGTTCAATAAATGCGTCCACTGTTCTCGATGGTTCAAATTATGCTTATTGGAAAGCAAGAAACTAGCGGCGGTGTGGGAAGATTGTTTGCATTTACGATCAAAGCCACTTGGAATCGTATGATTGAAGAAAGTGAGGATAGGGATGAGGAAGAGATGTCTTATGAAAAAGTTGTGGGGATGTGCAGAAAAGTTTCGCCCACGTTGTAACAAGTTAATGAGCATTGCATGAAACAAGAAAAGGAAAATAAACGCCTCCTTGATGAGAATAATGAGATGTTAATTGTCAACTCTGGGTTAAATGAGAAGGTTGAGGGATTGAATGCTGAATTAGAAGCCATGAAGAAATCCGTCCATATGCTCAATTCTGGTACATCTAAACTGGATGAAATTACTATAAGATTCGATCTCCCAAATGACCATCTGAGGTGTGGGATATGTTCAATGGAGAATGATTTAAAGAATCAAAGTTTGTTCAGTACAAAAGTTAAGAATCTATTTGTTATACTATTTGTTGTAGCATTAAGTCGACGACTAATCGTTCCACGTGCTGTCGTTACCCCAAGAACAAAAGAAGAAGAAATGGGTTTGTGTCGTTGTGGAAAGAAAGAGTCACGTAAGATTCATATTCTTTATAAGCTGCAGGAGCATTCATCGACATGGTCGATTCATAAATGTTCTAGATTCTAAATGTATTCCCCATATTCAAAATTAGAAAGTTTAAATCGAAGGAATATGGAGGATCAAAAGTGTGGTGCAGTGTAGGCTGACGATGGAAGATCAGAAGCGATTATCGAGGTAATTCTTGTGTTGCTAAGCATAAGTGTGGAGGATCAAGTGGGATCTTAGTAAAGAGAAAGATAAACCCAATGTTGTCTACGATAGGATGTACATGTTCATGATGAACTTGACATGTGTGTGGAGCCAATGTCGGGGCCGGAGGTTCTACTAGTTTTAAGCACTCGTGTGATCTTTAATGAATTAAAAATTCTTCCTTTGGTCGTGCATTTGGATTGACTTTTGAGGCAAAAAGGGGAAAATGTGATTGAGGGGGAGTATGTGTGTTTGCTACAAAAATATTAGCGAAAGGGAGTTTGTTAGTGTTTATTGGTGGCAATTTTTGTTGATAGGCAAAAGCGTAGTGATGGCAGTGTTGGAAACAGTATAAAACCGGTTAGTTACAACGATTCGCTACTATCGAATATTATTGAATGTTTGAGATTTTCTTTGAGATTTGGTAATAATGTGGAAGAAATATTTTCGTCCTACAATATATGGTAATGTCTTGGAGTGTACCCCAAGCATAAAAGTGCAGATTTGGTTGGTTATGGGACAAGGAAAGTATCGAAGCAATTATGGAAGGTTTTGTTTATGGAAGTTATTACCATAAACTTGTTTGTGCCTACATTATATAAAGGCCTCACTTAGGACCTATATAAAACCCGGAAAAAAATAGAGAGTTACGTTATTTTTGTGAGGAAAAGAACTTAAAAGATTTTATCTTTCATTGTAGAATTTGAATAATAGCAGTGTTAAACTCCATTAGTTTTTGTACAATACGTGACACACGGTTACAACAGTTTTTGTTTCTTGAAAATTATTGTAGTTTACATCTTAGGGATAGTAGTGTGTAGTGAAGGATAGGGGTGTTATAATCGGGAGCTAGCTTATACATAACGATAGGAAGAATAGGACGTTCGAGGAGATAAGACATTATTTGTAATTCTCATTATCATAGTTTAGATCTTCCTTTAGACGGGTTGTCCCCAGGGCATTAGATGCATGTTGCCTTGAGCCCAGGTTACCATCTTGTGGTGTTTTACTTTCCAGGTATTGTATATCCTGTTGACACTTATCCTATCGGTGTCGAAGTGTTGCGGCGTGTGTCTTAACTCTTGGTTTTTACATTCTATTTTGTTAGTGTCCAAGCGTTATCGTGGTGGTCCTAGCAGTGTGTTCAGCCAGATCTTTTACTTCCTATTTCACAGCTGATTAACTTTCAATAAACAAAGCACCACTCGATCAAAGACGGGGAAAGGCCCAACTAAAACCGATAAGTTCAAAACAATAGTCTAAGAAAATGATAAAGCGAACCATCACAGTCAAATTTGACACTTGATCTTTTCGTTCCGATAGTCCTGGATATTTTTAGAAAAAATGCTCCTACATTCAATATCAACAAGCATTAATTTATTAGAAAGTAAAGTATTACAAGTCATAACATGACAGTACATCTCATGATGATCTGTGATCGAATCATGTATCATTCTAGGTAAGGTCTGGGAGCTGTGACGACCAAGCGATGCGATAACCACCCTTTTCATCTTTTCCATTTCCATTCAAGAGTTTTTATTTATGTGTTTCCAAGCCCTTTGAGACCCGAAAAATGGACAAATTCTTTTTCATAGGAATTTCACATGCACGATTAAATCGCTACAAAGAAATAAAAAGTATAATGGTAATCCGCCATTAACTCTTCATTTATGAATTTCATAAAGTCTTGGGTTATTTACAGACGAATGGAGAAAATTGCAGCTTGAACAAATTATACAATATTTGCCTTGCCTTATGTAACACGTTGGGATTGTTAGCTACTATGTTCACCAGAAGCAATAACTATAAATGGACTGACAGTTAGGAAATTTTCAAGTACCTAAAAGGGCTAGCTATATAAAAGTAGTATGTTGGAGTTGAGTCGTATAACTACCAATTTATTATGGCTATGCCGCTTTTTTGGCCGAATATTAGGGCCATACCCCTTCTATATTTTTTCGAGAAAGAGGTAATATGACCTATTGACTCTTCTTGGTATGCGAATGATGCATAATTATTTTAAATTATTAGATGTATTTGATCTACCTTATGGTTTGGATAAATAAATGTTTGGATTTTTGCTATTACTTTTTTAACAAGGGTTCTTGAATATCAAAACTTATTACACGGAATCCTATGGTTTAGAACTTGTTGAAGGTGTAGGCATTATTGGTGGAGAAAAAAGCGATAAATTGGGGTTTTATCGGCCACACAGCCGACCAATGCAATTTGTTGAATAAATAGTATAGTATTAATCATATAAATTACGATATCTTAATAAATGAAAGCGTGTTTACTATGGTCTCGTCTTGTAAAGAAGCATGAATAGCTTTGATTGGATCTTATTCCGGGGAGTGAATGGAACATCGCTAAAAGTACGGCCGATGGTGTCGGTCAATTTCGGAAAGGAGAAGTTTAAAGTTATAACATATCCCGATGCCAAGGTGAGGCGTCCGGCTCTTTAAGAAAGAAGGTTCGTCGAGCTTAGTGAAGTCTAAGGCAAAAACCGAGAATTACCATGATTGCTAAGATAGTAGGATTTCCTCTTGAAAAAAAAAAGACTAGATAAGCTATCGATCAATTGAAGCGGGCTGAACTTCTACGAGGAAAGGAACATCGAGTAGAAAGCTTTCTCCTAGAATATTTCCGTAAACCCCTCTGAGATAAATAGTCCTTTTGTGTATTGTAAATGAAGTAAATTTTGTATCTTATTATTGGTAAAATCGAATACTTGAAATTCATGAGACCACTGTTTTCTTCTTGAGAAATAAGCGAAATGAATGGATTTTTTACCATAATTTATCCGCCGCATATATAATTTATACCAAAGTTAGCCTATTCCTACATGAGGAAGAAAGAAAATAAGGGAGCCGATTAATGGCAAAACTACAGTGTGTTCCAGGAAAATAATTAGTGGTAAAGACAAGATACACTTGAACCCCGATAAACCGGTCTTTCGAAAATCATTTTGATTTTAGAACGCAGTGTCGATAAAAAAAATCAAATGGATTCAAGTAAAGGTTTCTAGAAACCCAGATCGATAAGCTAGACTTATCTTGCCGAGTTGTTTCGAGATCCTAAATAAACTCGAACACTCGAAATGTTGGACAGAATATTCAATCTCTTCCTGACAACCAGTCCTACGTTCTTGGAAGCGGAAGAAATTTGTTCGCTTTACATCCGTCCCAATTATCGTTTATAATCGTCAGTGGGAATGACCGGACGCGACCATATGGTATTTCAATTCTTTTTTACTTAATTTAATAAAAAAAAACCCTTTATTTTTCATTGTACAATTTATTTTGCAATGAAAAATAAAAAATACTCATTTTGTTTTATTGACCAAAATAAAACTATCTATAAAAAAAGAAATTAGATAGGATAACTTGTGCTTATCATGATGTGAGGAACAAAATGAATTTTATACGATACCTAATACGGGTAAAAAGATACAGATCGAAAGGAATAATTCTCGCGGTCGAGAATAAAAAAAAAGGAGTTTGGGGCATTAAATAGCTTATATCCATAGAAGATCGGCATGACATGATAATAAATAAATAGGAGTTAATATCATTCCGATTGCCATTACAAGCAATTAGTATTTTGGAGTTAAAAAGATATTTTTGGTACATTAGTATTCCAAAAAGATTCATTTCTATGGTTTCCACGATCAAACTAAGTTTCTTGTAGCGACCCATTGAAGTCGGCCGCCGAGGTTAGATGGGTATGACACGTACACGAGTCACCGTCGATGGATACAATAACAAATATGACTGTGACATTAGCAGAAACAAAACCCTGTTCGTCATTTGACAATAACGTCAATAACAACAGAATGACAGAATATATAAATCCACACGAATAATACAACCCAAGGATACACAAGAAATCAAAAATATATAACATAGGAAAGTATGACAACCAGACCCTGATGAAATACAACAG